>SRPV01000542.1:0-17364 GCA_018360135.1 Claviceps sorghi | reverse complement strand
ATTCTTGTTTATTCCTTATGCATTTGTTCTTTCCATCTTTTACTTACCTTCTTTTATTATATACGCTCATATACGACCACCAATACATGAAACCACGCCCGAAAGCCCATCACTCGTCTCGGCCAATGTCCCCCTACAGCCCGGCCGTTCTCCTTTTCCCTAAAAAAAAAAAAAAAAGAATTCCCGCCACTCAATTACCCCCGTCACATGCACATCCCCCCCATGACAGCCTGTTTCCCCCGTTCCTCACCCGTGTGACGCCTCTGCCGCCCTCCAACTGTCCTCCAGACTCCTCACCTCCCCCCCGTCCTCGGCCATCAAGCCCGTCACCGCCGATCCAGCCGTCAGACACGTCCGCAGCGCCCTCTGCTGCGTCCTGTGCGTCAGACCCTTCCCCACGAGCAGCAGCGCGGCAAACACAATCGGGTCCCACTGCTCGGCAAACTCGTTTGTCGACGCCACCCCCGCAATGTGCTGCGCGTGCCACCCCTGCGACGTGTACATTGCCTCGGGCTTGCCATGCGGCCCGGCGGGCGTGCTGAGCAGCCGTGGCTTGTGGACCAGCAGCAGCAGAGACGTCAGGTGGTACAGGATGTTGGCTTGCACGGCCAGCGCGCTGGTGTACAGCTGGATGGGGAACGACGCGCCGTCCTGCTGCATCTGGCTGGCCTCCATGGTGCCAATGTCGACGATGGGCCGCATGCTCAGCGGGCGCCGGGCGCGCCAGGCCTGACAGCTTCTCCAGAGCGCGAGCCATTTCGCGTGCGGGGGGTTCATCCCGAGGCTTTCGTCGGGGAGGACGAGAAGCGGTGGCGGCTCGTCATGCTGGCGGGGAGCCGGGTCGTGCACGAGGTAGAGACACAGGGTCAGGTGGTGAAGGGACCAGTTGTACATGTTGGCGGGGGAGCCTGTGTCATCCCACGTTGTCGGTGGTGTTGTTGCCGCTGGCGGTGATGGCGATGATGACGGTGCGGCGTGGCGGTTCGGGGCAAAGAACCAAGCAGGCGTGCAGGGTGCTCGGCGCAGGATGACTGAAGAGGCGAGATCTGGAGAAGATTGAGAGCGAATCAGCGGGCGGAAAACAAGTTGGGTATTTCCATGGTTTTGGTTGGTTTGGGGGGGGGGGGGGGAGAGACGAGCAAGCTGTGTTTATGTTTATAAGGAGCCTTTTTTTTTTACGTTCTTCTTTCCTTTTTATCCCTTTTTTGTTTTATATATATTATTAGGATTAATAGTTTATATAGAAAGAAAGAAAGAAGGAGAAGAAAGAAGAAGGAGAAGAAGATGATGATGATGAAGTAGGAAATACATACCGAATCGCGAATGAAGCCGCACCAGTGTCTGCAGCGGCTCTGGCACCGCCCAAGGACAAGATGTGCCCCTCAGCATGGCCACTTGCTCGCTCGATACCTCTCTCCAAATCTCGGCCCCGGCACAAAAATACCGCGCCGTGGCGTACAGACTATCCCCAACGTCGAGGACCGACTCCCCGCATCGCTGTCGAAAGCCCCCCAGCTCATCGCGGTGCCAGGACGACGATTCCATCCTGCTGCGCCGGTGCAGCACACGGATCTGTTCGGCTGCGACGCCGAGCATGGCGCTCTCGAAGGAGGGATGCTCCTGCGCGAGAAACATGCACCCTGCGCCGAAGAGGCCCCTCGGGTCGCCCGCTTCCATCCACGGGGCCATCTTGTACCGAAAGTGCCGCAGGAGAGCGGCGTGTCGTCGCCCCTCGGAAACGCCGCTCGTGTCAAAGTATCCATCCCAGCGAAGCAGGGGCGGTTCCTCGCCGCTACGCCTCGGCTGCTGCTGCTGTGCCGGCTCGTGGACAAGCGTCGTCGTGAGAAGAGAGTCGATGGTGATGCTGGCTGGTGTGGACAGCAGCGGCGTGGCACGGGCGGCGGGGGATGATGAGTCGGAGCTCTGAGATTGAGTGGCCTTGGAGATGGGCGAGGGTGGTTCTTGTTCATGGACAAACTGGGCTTGGGTCAGCGTGCCCCCTTTTTTCTTTCTCTTTCTCTCTCTTTCTCTGTCTCTTTTGCTTCCTTCTTCTTCTTCTTCATCTTCTTCTTTTCCTGTTATTGTTGGCCCCTGTCCGGAATTTATCCACCTTCCCCGCCGGTCTTCTCAAAAGACATACATACTCTGATGCGAGTATAAGTTCCTTGCGAGGATGGCACCTCGACCCCCATCCTGGGGATGAATAGCAAGTCGGGATACGCGCACTGCACGCGCCTGGTCTGGCAGCTGGTGCACGAAGGCTTCCGCTCGTCGCCTAGAAACAAAAAAAAAAAAGAGAAAAAAAAAACATGTCAGACGAGGCGCACAACGTTGGAACTGGGGACGTCAACCGTACATTTTCGGCGTCTTTGGCGGCAGGCGATACATCCGGTGCGGACACGTCTCTTGCTCTCGGGCATGGAGCGCACGGCGGGCATGATTTTGGCGGCGAGGGTGCGAGAGACGGAGAGACATGCACGCGCGCGTGAGGCGAGTGGCGATGGATCACGGTGCCATGGTGTCATGATTTGATGGAGCCATGGTTGTTGCGTCGAGCCATGGCACAGGAATCTCAGGAGTGTCAGGAGTCCCAGGTATTCCAGGAACCCCAGGAACCCCAGGAACCCCAGGAACCCCAGGAATCCCAGGAATCCCAGGACTCGAGGAGTCGCGGGAGTCGCAAGAGGCTGCTCCGGGGACAAGGGAGACGTAAAGGTAGGATTGCATAAATCTATGTCTGCACTATTTGTGTTAACCGGGTCGTGCATGAGGAGCGCGGCGTAGGTTGCACTGGCTTCTTGACTTGAATCATGATTGTTGCGATGGTGACCGACTTGTCATCTGATATAGTATTTGAAGGATGTATTGTACACGAGACTCGGGAGGTCTCATGTCACGTGACCGCAGGGCAGGGATAGTTAGACTAGGCCCACAGACCGGCAGATAGTAGAGAATCAAGACCTTTACACCCACTTCTCTGACAGATTCAGGTGGCCGAGCACGAATGCACTTGGCCGAATCCGTCCATCCGAATGCACACATGTTGTTCCGTCCCGTGACTCGTGATTCGTGACTCGTGACCTCCCGCCCACGGCTCGCAAAGGCCTCATTCCTCACCTCATCCACCCCGTTCATCCACCTCATTCCACAAGTCCGGCCGCACCCCCTTCAGCCGCCTTCCTCCCCGCCGTCTCCAGCAAGGCCGTCAAGCCGACTTGTCGTTGCGCCTCGTACAACAGCTGCGCATCCTTCTCGCCCGTGTGGCTCCCAAAGACGCGGTCCATGTCTTCCAGGGTCGCGTGCTTCGTCTCAGGCAGGAAAAACCAAACCCAAAATATGCCGGCAGTCAGGAACACGGCGAAGAAGAGATAGGTCCCCCATGCCCACGCCTCCATCATCGGCGGCACGAAAAAGGCAATGGCAAAGTTGTTGACCCAGTTGCTCGACGCGCCAATGGAGGCGCCCTGGGCCCGGATGGACAACGGGAAAATCTCCGACACGACCGTCCACGAAACCGGGCCCCAGGTCGAACCAAAGCCGGCAATGTATACCCAGATGAGTGCTGTGACCAAATAGGCATCAGATGTTGTTTTCCCACAATGGCTTGCAAAGGGCGCCCCCTTGGGACAGACTCGGGACGTACCAACGGCGGTCCAGCCCGCAGCCACATGGTTCGGCCAGTCATGGCGGAACTTGGCGACAATAATGCCCACCAAGACCATGCTGATACCCATGACAACCGATCCTACCAGGAGCATCGGCTTGCGCCCTACCCGATCAATCATCAACTACATTGCGTGGTTTTTTTAGTAGCTGCCGCCGTGCAATCCCACTGGTCCACAGACTCACCATGCCGGGCACCGTGCTCATCAAGAACACCACTCCCGTTACGCCGGTTGCGAGGAGCGCGATGGTGCCTCCCGTCAGACCCAGACTCTGGAAGATGCTGGCGGCGTAGTAAATGACTAGACGAAAAACGACAGTTAGTCTTTTTTTTTTTTTTTAAAAAAAAAAAAAAAAAAAAGGGGGGGGGGGGAGGGCAAAAGAAGAGAAAGGCTTTCAAATCAAACGCAAATCAGCTTTCTCATACTGGCGTCAATCCCACTCCACTGTTGCCAGAACATCACCAGCCATCCGGTGGCCACTCGTTTCAAGTTGTCCTTTGTACGTATGCAGTTGACGTACTGTGCCATCTGTTCGCAAAAGGCATTCTTCTCTCTCCTTTCCTTGTCGGCGATGTCTGGGAAGTCTCGAGCGAATGCATTCTTCTCAAACACGGATTCGGCTTTGATCTCGAGGAACTCGACCTGGATCAGTTCGTGATGCACGGGGAGCTTCCTCATCCAGGCGAGCGTAGACCGGGCCTCCTCGTCACGCCCGACCTTGACGAGCCATCGCGGTGAAAAGGGCATGAACCAGATGCCGACGGCGAGGATGGCTGCCGGAAGACCTTGAATGATGGAGGGCAGCTGCCAGGCAAGATCGACCTGCGAGTCGCCGCTGCCCCCGATGTAGTTGCTTCCGTAGCCGACCCAAAAGGACAGCATGATGCCCAGGATGGTGGCGAACTGGTAAAACGACACCAAGAAGCCCCGAATCTCGGGACAGGACAGCTCGGCGTTGTATAGAGGACCAACGCCGCTGAACAAGCCGACACCAAGGCCGGTACAGAAGCGGCCGGCGTACAACAAGGCAGGCAGGCCGGCGCTCGCCCCGACGTACAAATAGCTGCCCAGGACAACCCAGCAGCAGGCCAGGAACATGGTGTACTTTCTGGAAATCATCTCACCCAGCACGCCGGCGGCCAGGGAGCCGATGATCCCGCCCAGCTGGAGCACCGATGTCAACCAGCCGGTCGCCGACGAGGACTGCACGACCGAAGGGAAGTTGCTGACGAAGCGCGTCATGACGAGAGATTGTCCGAGAACGCCCTGTTGGTAGCCATACTCGAAGCCGCCGAGCCTGTGAATCAAGGCGTTAACTTGAAAGAAGGGGAACCGGAGGGGCGTTTCTACTCCATTGAGCCAAGCTTACGATGCGAAAAAGGCAATAAACACAACTTTGGGATTGGATCGGACCGAGTCCCAGATGCTCCTTTTGCCCGCACCGAGACGCTGCGCAGGCTCAGGACCAAGAGGCACACTGGCTGCGGCGACTTCTGGGTCCGAAGACATGGCTATGTATTTGCGTGCGTCTGCTCTTGCTCCTCTTGACACTAGTTCATGGAGTCGTAACCCGTGTAGATGCCTGGTCTGTATCGAGGCCTTCGGATCTGGTCACTGAATCATGGAGTGAAGAGACGGTCTGGGCTGCATCACAAACTTATATACTCGACTGCCTTGTCTGGAACTCTTTTTTTTTTTTTTTCCTTTTTTCCTTTTTTTTTTCTTCCGCTGTGGGACTCCCTGCCGTCTCAAGAAATGTCAGCCAATGTTTTCTGGTCTCTGCTTTCTTTCTCCTTTGGTGCGTCAGGAACCCCTGCCATGGTTCGTCTTGTGCTTGACTCTAATTCCGAGCCACCAGAAACCAGGATGACAGACACATCGAGTAGAAATAACGGGCCCCGTCTTCCTACTCACCTGCTGGTTAGGCGGGTGGGCAGATGCATATCTACATTTGTACATGTATTTGTATGTGGGAGGGTAGGCTACGGCCCCTGTCTCGGGAAGCAAATAACGACGTCAGACATATACCCCGCCTGAAACGTCGCGAAAGGAGCGAAGGAATCCGGATCGGGCACCTCGGGTTTCGGGCGCGACTGAAAGGGCTTACCCTACCTTTTTCTTCCTCTTCTTTCCGGGGGCTGCCGACTGACACTTGCCCGTGGTACTCGGGTCGGCCAAAGACTCCAATGTGGCCATCTTGTCGGACAAAACATGGCTGACCACATCGAGACTCACTTTTTCTCGCCCGGCTCAACCTCGACGGCGGATGAGTACGCGGCCAACCCACGCTTTATCGAACTTCAAGAAGAGCTCCGCTACGTCTTGTTTGCGGGCGTTTCCGGCCATGACGCCGGCCCGGCCCAGGTCAGCAAGAAGACGGTGACGCCGACGCCGACGCCGGCGGTGCCCGATGACAGCGCGCCGCGGCATGATGGGCGTGATGGGCGTGATGGGCATGACGACGAGAGGCGTGAGGCGTGGTCGCTGAAATCAAGTCTCGATTCCGCGGGCATCAGGATCAGCATTCCCAAGATCAAGCTGGTGCGGTATCTGCAGAACTGGATCGTCGAGTGCGCGCCGTTCCTGGACAAGTTCGACGACCATGGCCACTTTGGCATCCACGTGCCCATCCTGGCCGAACAGTCGCCGCCGCTGCTGTACGCGGTGCTCGCCTTCTCGGCGCGCCAGATCGAGCGCAAGGCGCTGCTGGACAAGTGCTACGACAGCCTGGAGCTCTACCAGGAGTCGATCCGGCTGCTGGGGCCCAGCCTGCAGGCGCGCGACGCCAACACGCTGGTGACGGCGTGCATCCTGGCGGTGCTGGAGCTCATGTCGGGCAGCTCGCGCAACTGGCGGCGGCACATTGAGGGGTGCGCCACGCTGTTCGACTTCTTCGCCGTCACGGGCTTCTCGGGCGGCCTGCTGCAGGCCGTCTTCTGGTGCTACGCGCGCATGGAGCTGTGCGGCGCCATCATCGCGGCCGGCGCCGAGAGCACGGTGCTGCCCCTGAGCAAGTGGCTTCCCCGGCCGCCGCCGCCGGCGCTCGACGGATCCGCATCGGGGTGGCAAGGCCGTGCCGGCTTGAGCCCGAGCCCGAGCCCGAGCCCGAGCCCGCCGCCGCCGCCCCGACACGAGCACGAGCACGAGCACGAGCACGGGCACGGGCACGACATGGACGCCTTTGCGCGGCGCACCTTTTACCAGCACGGCCGCGACAACACGGGCATGCACGCCAACTGGGCCGTCTACCTCTGCGCAAAGGCCTGCGACCTGATCTACCGACGCACGCGCACGCTGGAGCTCCACGAGCGCGACGCCTCGGACCCGCGTCCCTTTGCCGAGCAGTGGGAGAGCCTCTGGCAGGATCTGCAGCTCTGGCTCGAGTCACGGCCCTGCTCCATGCTTCCCACCACGAGCACGCGCGCGAGCACGAGGACACGCGCGACGGCGACGGCGACGACACCCACGGCCACCGACGACGACCACCCCGCCGATCAGCCGCACGTCTTCCCGTCCATCTTCTTCCCGACCCTGCCCGCCATCTCCTCCAACCAGCTCTACCACACGGCCTGCATCCTCATGCTCGAGGCGCGCCCCCCTGCAGCCGCCGCCCTCCGCCTCGCCGCGCCGCACAGCTCCCCCATCTGGCACGCCCGCCGCGTCTGCGGCATCTCCTACACCAACCCGCACAAGGCCAGCCTCATCAACGCCATCCAGCCGCTGTACGTGGCCGGCCGGCTCCTCACCCACCCGAGCGAGCAGCTGCAGGTCGCGCGGCTCTTTGCCATTATCGACGCCACGACGGGCTGGGGTGCGCTGTGGCGGCTGCGCGACCTGGAAGCTGCATGGGGGTACCGGCCGGGGGAGATGGCCGCGCGCGTGCACCGGTGAGGTGATGTTTGTGTCCTTTTTTGTTTTTGTTTTTTTTTTTTGTTTTTTTTGTTTTGCTCTTTTTTCTCCTTTCCGCCCCTCTTCCACAGTAAGCCTGCCATTCCAGTCCACAGTCCGCCTGTTCGTAATCCGGACGAACACGGCCCGTCCCCAAATGCGCGCTAGCTCCAAAAGGGAAAGGGGACCCACCCTGTACCATGCCAAATGGCCACCACGCTCTGACCAGCCACGATGCTGTGTTCGTGGACCGACCATGTTTCTGGAAGAAAACGTATTGGACAGGTGTGAAACGGCTTTGGGCTCGGATGCGTGTTCAAGGATCTCCCGTGACCATGAATTTTCACCCAGTCGTCCGTTGATACATAAGACCGAAGCACATATCGACAGAACTCGTCTTTTTCAACAAATCTTCCACATCTTTCACATCTTTCACATCTGCCACATCTGCCACATCTGCCACATCTGCCACATCTGCCACATCTTTCAACACATTACACATCTTAGACACCTTTCAACACGTCCTTCTCTTTCCTTCGGTCCATAGACGTTTCGGGCTCCTTGCAAGACGCCTACACTACTACATCATGTGCCTCGGGCACAGAGACCAGAACGAACCAGAGATGCAGCCGCGGCCGGTCGCGGAGAGGGAGATTGTGAGGGGCGACCGGCGACGGTGCGCGACCGTGCCGAGGGAGGGCAAGGGCAGGCGTGAATATGAAGCCGGGGGTATTCATGGAAATGTGGTTCTTTACGGGGATGGAGGCGGATCTGGAGGGCATCATGGAGGGCATCATGGAGGAGGCGCAGGAGATGGAGGAGGCGGCGGAGGAGATGGTGGCGGAGGAGGAGGCGGCGGAGGAGATGGTGGCGGAGGCGGAGGCGGAGGCGGAGATGGTGGCGGAGCCGCAGGATGCTAGCGCGGGCTTTAGTCGCCTTGTTCAATGGTACAGCAGGAGATGCCATGTCATGGTCTTTGGACGCGTCAAAAGTGCTACATGTTGAGCGACGGGCATTCGTGGTGTCGCTGCCCATCATCTTCATCGTGGCAAGGCACCCCGAGGAGGGCGATGCTTTGCCCTTCATCCACCGCATCATGTGGGTTGCGCCACGTCGGCTCCATGACAACGTTGCCGGGATTAACATTCGCGGTTAATCCCGGCCCGAGTGGAGTGCTCTAAAGCCGTGAGGATTCTGACCCACGAGCCCGTGACATTTGACTCAGATGCCCTGGACGTCTTCATCTGATGGGGAACTCTATGAAAATAGACGACGATGCGCCATGGGATGAAGACGAAGAGTTTGCTGGTGGAGGACTGAGAATCAGAATCCGAGCTCGACGATGACGATGACGACGACGACCTGATGAATTGTTGAAACGGCTGATCTTGCCATGAGAGCGGTGCTTGAAGCCCCAACATGGGAAGACTCTTCCTGCTCCCTTTTTTTTCCTGCTCTGTTCATGAGCGGTATGTCCTCTGTGGTGGTGGTGCGCATTGTTATCCGCATCGATGGCAGGGAGGAAAAAAAGAAGAGTGAACAGGAAAGGAAAGGAAAAAAAAAAACCTCATGTTCGCGTTTCCCGTATCTTAACCGGTTACTGCTCATGGCGTGTCGCGTGACTCGGCAGGGGAACCATTAGCACGAATCTTTAAAGGGTCCTCGCTACCAGTTCAAAGCAGGCCCACCCAGGGGCGCCACGCAGAATGTCCAACCAGTCCTCGTGATTTCCTCGTGATTTCCTCGTGTGTGGAGATTGCGAAAATGGAGAGCACGCGACCCCGGACCACAACTCTCAGGTTGTCCGTAGCCTCGACCATGACCATGGACCCTGCATTGATGATTGAAGGTCCATTGACCGTCTCGGGACAATAGGCTGCTGGGTCTTTGGCTCCCTGGCTCCCCGGCTGCCTGCCTGAGGGGGCTTGGGAGGCGTATGCATGGGTATCCTGAGGCGGAGGCAAATTTTGGTTCTGGTCGTTCCGATTACGGCTCGACAGACCAGGCCAGGCACGGCACGGACCAGACAGCTGACAAGGCTCGTGTGCGGTGCCACCAATATTGGCCATGCGAGTTTTCGGCTTCAGCCGGACAAGAACAGGGTCGATGGCGAAGAGGGATGAGGCTGTGTCTGGCTGCGTGTGTGTTTGCAAAAGGGCCTCGGTGAGGAGGAAGTGGAAGTTGACCAGACCCGTGGACGTCACATGAGGTTCCGTGCCTGCGTGCCTGCGTGGCCGAATGGCGAGGATGCCTCCAGTCTGGCTCGCACCTGCCGCTCGCACTGAAGATTGAATGTTGATTAGGCGAAGTAGCGCCTTTCCAAGGCCTGACCAAGAGACCCACTCTTTACTTCCTGTCCAATCACATCCTCAACAGCACTGCCCGCACCTGCCAGCATGTGGCTGCTGGCCCGCTGGCCGGAGAAGCAGACATGATTGATTGGTCCGAGGACGAGCATAGCCAGGCCTGAGCTGTACCCAAGTACCTACCTAAGTACCTCAGTACCTACCTGCCTACCTCTTAGGTACCTACTTAATAAGGACGGGTACCTACCTAAGTAGGTAAGTAGGTAGGTACTTAGAAGTATCTAGGTAGGTACCTACCTAAGTAAGTAAGTACAGGTACTTACTAAATAAGGTACTTAGGTATATGGTGTGCATGGCAACCAGATTAGAAGTCTAATCCCGTTAATGCTGAGAAGGCTATTTACGTACCAACCCACTTCGTCGTCTAATGAAATCATTAGCAAAATATAAGTCCTTATAATACCTTAAGCTACAATGTCCTACATGAAATTTAGTGCTTTAGTTAAGTATTATAATGTATATAGACTAAGACCAATTATAATCGAATGAAAAGCGGGGGCTACTTAGGTGTAGCCTTCTCGGCATTAAGGGGATAATTGAATCGGATTTTGGATAGATGTCTGCGGAACTGTCACTTCGCTCCAACCAAACAACCTGGTCAAAACAACGACTCAAAAGCATGAACATGACACAGGCGATCAAACGGTACATTTTGTCTCGCTTTTTCCCTGTTCCCCTTTTTCCCCTTTCCCCCCTTTCCCCCCTTTCCCCCCTTTCCCCATTCGCCCCTTTTCCTTTGCCCACCTGCTTGCTAACCCAAGGTAGTCGGACGGCACAACCCGCACCCGAACATGGGCGGCTTGGATGGCTGAGATGGGTTGGTTGGATGGCTTCACGGATGATGGCTTCCACTCTCGTCCGGCTCGTCAGGTCCTCTCTCAGCTGCCCCATCAGAGGCTCAAAGGCGGGCCGCCCCCTTTGTCTCATCCCGTCATCAGCAAATCAGCCGGCAAAAATACCCAGGGACCCATGATGGATTCATGGGCACCCCTCCGTCTGGACTCCATTTGGACTCCATCTGGACTCCATCTGGACTCCATGTTGGACACACAGATCGCGCCAGGTGCATCCTCCGTCCGCCTCGCATCACGCCTTGCTCGAGTTATTGCTGTGGAGTTGTCCCACTCAACGGCTGGACGCCGGCTGGCGATTGTTTCATGCACTCCATGGAGCGTAACCGCCGTGGGCTATGGCAGGCATGGACTTGTTGGCTTTGATAAAGCCGCCACGGAGCCTCCTGCGCTCGTGGCAACAAGATTCTCCTACTCCTCCTCCTCCTCCTCCTCCTCCGAGTCCTGTTCCGATCCCGCCAGCCCAGTCCAGGCCAGTCCCCGGGGGCACCTTTGTTCTGTCACAACGGCACCATCATAGGTCTGATCGGTAACGAATGTCGACACGGCGGCTTCCGGTACACATCGACTTCCTCCGCGCCGAATCTCGAGCCGACCCGCCTGCGGCGGACGACCGCCCGCCCGCCCTGGCACTGCAACACGCGTATCTCGTTGCGTCATGGCTTCGGGCCAGCGTCGCCATCTGTCCCGTCAACCTTCCTCCGGGTGGTCCAACGTGCGAAGTGGTGCACAAGCACTGGCCGGGCGAGTGGCAGGCCGGAGAGCGGCCGCCAGCCTGGCTTCCCGCTTGACCAACCGGCGCTTTATCTTTGCGCTTGCCGTCGTGTCGGTGCTGGGCGCCAAAGCTGTACACATCCATACGCATGTGACGGCGCTGTCGAGGGTGCATCTGCTCCGCTGGGGCTATTCGTTTTTCGCCCAGGATCTGTTTCTGCTTGTCCTGATCCGTCTGTTGCTCGACGGTTGGGTCTTGGCCGCTGCGCGGCCCTTCAAATCACTTGCCACCTTTGGCGCGAGCGTGCTTTTGGCCTTTGTCATTGCTCTTGGCGCCTTCAACGTTTCGTTCTTCATTGTCTCGGGATCAGAAATCCATTGGCGAAACATTGCCCTGGCCGGCGATTCGTCGTCATGGTCCATGTTCCTTTCCGGCACCTTCTCCTTGATGCTGGTTGTATTTCTGGGCTTGGTAGCCAGCTGCGTGCTGCAGGACGTCCTTTTCGCTCTGTTTGGCTTTGGAAGCGATCTTGTCAAATGGCCCGTGGCCGCGATCCTGCAATCCACTCCGTGGGCCAACCGCCTTGCCGCCCCCGACCACGACCGCGACCACGACGACTACGAAAGCGCTTACGGCCCTGTCCCACAGCAGGATCATGATGTCGAACACGGTCCCAAGGAGGCCGGCGCCTGTAGTGACGAGGATTCCGTCCTGAGCGTCCCTCCAGAAAAGTGGGAGACGATGCAGAGATACCCCTTCCGACAATGGGTCAAGCCGTCGATGTACTTGTTCATTGGCTGCGCGTTTGCCGGCCAGGTGATTTGCTTTCTTATTCGGCCCCACGAAAGTTCTCTAGTCTTCATGTCGTGGACCTCGGCACTCTTGCCATTTGTCGACTTTTCCGACTCGTCTCCCCATCTCAAGAACATGGCACCTGTGTATCATTCTGGCATCGACCGAGCGTGGGACAACATAACAGCTGTCCACAATGTCTCGTCACCTGCCGGGATTCCCTGGTCACTCGCCCGCACCATGGACTTTTGGCAGCACTACGTCTCCGAGCGCCACTACAGCGCTGCACACGATCCCTTGAAGATATCCAATGCCAAGGAACATGTTCTTGCCAGTCTTGGCAGCAAGCTGGCCGATGTGCCCATTCGTCATGTCGTCGTCGTCTTCCTTGAAAGCACGAGAAAGGATGTGTTTCCCATCAAAAAGAGCGGGCTGATTTGGCGCAGACTCGTCGAGTCGTTTGAGAACCAAACCTTGCCGGACCAAGTGGCCACCAAATTGGCCTCGTTGACGCCGAATGCAAACTACATCACTGGCGACTACAATGACGGCTTCCCGCATGCCAAGGAACCGAGCGGCACGAGGCGCCGAGGAGGAATCAACTTCAACAACGTGTACACGCCGTCCACGTACACACTCAAGAGTCTTGTGGGGACACTGTGCGGGACATCGCCGCTGGTGGCCGATTTCAACCTCGAAGTCGTGCATAAGCTGCCGACGCCCTGTATGCCACACGTCTTTGATGCCCTGAATCATGTCAAAGTGACGCAAGACGGCGAGGGCGAAGCAGCGCATGGGTTCGACTTTCTCTCGGATCCATGGCAAAGTCTGTTTCTGCAGTCGGCGACTATGGATTTTGACAGCGAAAAAGGCTTGCTGGAATACATGGGCTATCCGAGGCAGAATCTCATTTCCAAAGAATACCTCCAGGGCAAGCAAGGCCACGTGCCCAAACACGGTGTATCGACCCTGCCCGACGTCAATTACTTCAGCATACCAGAAACCCCACTGGAGGACTACTTGCGGGACGCCTTTGTGTCGGCCAAGAAGAAGCATGAGCGTGTTTTTCTCACGCACCTCACGAGCACCAGCCACCACCCTTTTGGCTTGCCTGAAAACGAGACGTACGTTCCCATGGCGGGTCAGGACGGCTTGGACGACCTGTCCAAATACATCAACAGCATCGGATTCGGCGACAAGTGGCTCGGAAAGGTGATGGCTGTCCTGGATGAGCAGGGCGTGGCGGATGAAACGCTCGTGGTCATGGTTGGAGACCATGGGCTGTCCATGCCGGAAAACGACATGTACTCGGCGTACTACAACCCGAATGTCGGCAACCTGCATGTTCCTCTGGTCCTCTCGCATCCGAAGCTGCCTGTCATCAACGTCGACGATGCGGTGACGTCGATACAGATTCTCCCGACCGTCTTGGACTTGCTCGTCGAAACGGGGTCCCTGGCTCCGGGACACGCCCGCTTGGCCAAGAGCCTGGCCACACAAAACTACGAGGGACAAAGCATGATTCGGAAGCTACACAATTCGTCGCCGACGACGGGCCAGGGCAACTGGCAATTCACCGTCATAAACCCAGGCCGGGCCATGATCAGCGTGCGGGACGCTCGGCAAGCGCATCTGCGACTTGTGATCCCGGTGATTGACAACAGCGAATGGAGCTTTGCGGATCTCAAGCTGGACCCGACAGAGGAGAGGCCGGTGCTGGGGTTTGAATTTGGAGGTTTCTTGCAAAAGGTGGAGGAGGCCCATGGCATCGAAGCAGCCAGGTGGGCAGAGGAAGCAGCATTTATAGCCCGATGGTGGGTAGAGGATAACAGCAAGCGATGGCGTTACGGACCACATGGAAATGTTTGATCTGTTTTTTGTTGGAGTTTTTTTTTTTTTTTTTATATTTATATTATTTCTAGGGGTTTTTTTTTATATATATATTTAAGTCGTTTTTTTTTCCTACCATCATATATAATTGCTTTTTGCCTTTTTTTTTTCCTTTGTAACTTTTTCTCTTTGTTGTTCCGCATACAGGATACGATGGGACACTGCCTTTTGCTTCAAATGCCGAATACATTAGAACCTTTTTTTCGCTCTGTCACGTTGCACACGGGATGTTGTCATTTGTCTCACTGAACCTAGCATACATGAGAAGGTTTTCTCCCGCGACAGGGACACAACACAAGGGACTGTGTTGTGAATCCATGCATGTACACACATCCCACAGTCTGTTCACGACCCAACATCTGCTGCCTTTCCAGCAACGTCGACAACCCGCCGCCGACTACGCACTGGCAACGTCGGCAACGGACACCTCCAACACGCGGCTCTCGAGGCTCTTCTCGTCGAGGCTCTCGAGGCTCTTCTCGTCGAAGACGGGGCACGCGTCGGGCGTCGTGGCCGCGTCCCGGGGCGGGGCAACGCCGCCGAGACACTCCCTCTCGGCCTCCCGCACGAGGACGCGGAACACGCCGTCAACGTGCTCCTCGCGCACGCCCGTCACGGCGGTACAGACGCGTATGACGGTGCGGCCGTGGACAAGCGTGCTGGTGAGGAAGTACTCGGCGCGGGCGAGGACGGCATCGTAGACGCGGCGCGTGCGGGCGTCGGCGCGGTGCTCGTCGGGGGCGGCGACGCGGAGGGTGACGAGGGCGAAGCGCGCGGGCGTGAAGAGGGTGAAGAGGTCGGGCCGGGTGGCGAGTCTGCGCTCCAGGGCGTGGGCCATGGCGATGCCGCTGCGGAGATGGGCCTGCAGGCCGCGGATGCCGTAGCTGCGCAGGACGAACCACAGCTTGAGGGAGCGGAAGCGCTTGCCCAGGGCGATCTGCCAGTCGCGGTAGTCGGTGACGAGGCCGGCGTCGGAGGCGTGGTTGCGCAGGTAGGGGGCGCCGTCGACGGACAGGGCGTCGGTGAGATGGGCGCGGGACCGGACAAAGGTGGCGGAGCAGTCGTAGCCGGTGAGCAGCCACTTGTGGGGGTTGAAGTTGAAGGAGTGGAAGTGGGCGAGGGGCGCGGCGAGGTGCCGGAACTCGGGGAGCAGCAGGGCGGAGCCGGCGTGGGCGGCGTCGACGTGGACGAAGACGTCGGGGTGGCCGCGGCGCAGCGCGTCGGCGATGCCCTCGAGGTCGTCGACGGCGCAGACGTCGGTGGTGCCCAGGGTGGCGGTGAGGAAGAAGGGCTCGAGGCCGCGGGCCGCGAGCTGCGCCAGCCGGGCGGCCAGGGGCCCGCCGCGGAGCGCGAAGCCGTCCGCGGCGCCGACGGGGACGGCGTCGAAGCGCACGCCCAGGATCCGCGCCGCCTTGCGCGTGCTCGAGTGGGTGCCGGTGCTGGCCACGGCGACGAGTCTGCTGCGCAGGCGCCACGTCTCGTCCTCCTTGGCCGGGCCGTCGGGCAGGTGCCGCGTGCGGGCGGCCACGTACTGTTCGCGCGCGGCCGCCATGACGGTGAGGACGGCCTCGCTGGCCGAGCCGTGCAGGACGCCGCCGCCGCGCGTCGGGCCGCGCGACGTGTAGCACTCGGGCAGGCCGAGGGCCCCGGCCATCCAGTCCATGACGATGACCTCGAGCTCCGTGGCGGCCGGGCTGCAGATCCAGTTGAAGTAGGCGCCGTTCATGGCGTTGGTGTAGATTTCGGCCACGACGGCCGGGTAGCTGGCCAGGCAGGGGAAGAAGGCCATGAAGCGCGGCGAGGCCCAGTGCGTCATGCCCGGCATGATCTTGTCGTGCAGGTCGGCGCGGATGGCGGAGAAGGGCTCGGGGTCCAGCGGCGCCGACGACGGCAGCAGCGAGGCGAGGTAGCCCGGCTGCACGGCCGAGACGACGCGTTTCGACGAGACATGTTGCTGGTAGTCGGCAGCTGCGTGGCGTGGAGCGTGAGCATGCGTCCGGGACGAGAGAGGCAAAAGACAAGACGAGGCAAGACGAGACGGGAAATGAAATGACGGACGGGGAGGGGGTTTGTGTTTGAAACGCAAAATGCGGGGTGCCCCGCCCGTCCGCAGCCGACTGGTTCTCGTGCGGCCACTGGGCCCCACCAGACTTGTCACAGCTCGGCAAGCGCCCCCGAGCGCAGTTGCCCACTCCCGCCGCAACAAGGCTGAATCCACCAGACGCCATGGCCGATGCACATGGCCGTTCATTCCAACCTCGAATCCAGACCGCACAAACAAGCGTCGCGCAAACACACACGTACCGTCGTCAATCGCAGCCATGGCAGCTTCTCGGAACGCGGCGGAATCCATCTCCGCGCCTGTAGTAGATCGTGCGACGTGCAGATGCAGGACCAAAAAAAAAAAAGGCTTAAAACTGGCGGAATCCTCTCCCGGTTTATACTAAAAAAATAAGTTAAAAAAAAAAAAAAACGCTCAGAAATCAAAGAATGCCATCCCGTTTTATACCAAAGGAAGGGGGAAAAGGCACAAACTCTAAGGGTTTGATAAGGCTAAAAAGGGAAAAAAAAAAAAAAAAAAAAAGGCACAGACCTCGAAAACTTTTATAACAAGGCTAAAGAAACGAAAAAAAAAAAAACCCCTATTAAATCCAATATCTTCAGCACAAACGCACTCCGCTCCACAAGGGAGATTCCCATCCACCAACCAGATTTCTCCCCCGAGAGATAAACCCAAAATAAGCTTTCCTTTAGCCCCGGTTGTTTTTCTGTTTTTTCTTTTTTTTCTTTTCTTTTTTTTCCTATATATTCGCTCGCGCACCACACGGGGCAAGGACGGCAGTGCGCGCTCGCCTCCCGTCAGGATGAGCAACCTTGCCACGGCCGATACACGGCACGGTGGCAAAAAGGAACCGACCCTCCGGCCCCCCACTCCGGCAGAGCGGCAAAAGTCGTGCATCGGTTCTGTTTGGACCATCATGCGGGCGTGCGTCAATGGAGCTCCGAAACATACCGGATAGGGCGTCTGGCTCTCCGTCGCTTCCGTCAGGGACGGCATGGACGGGCTGGCGACGCTGGATAGCGTGGGAGTGGCCAGGCTGTGGCGAAGGAGGCGTCGGTGTTTCTTCCTCGCGTCTTCTTCTCTCTCTCTCTCTCTCTCTCTTTTTTTTTTTTTTTTTTTTTTTTTTTTTTTTTTT
>SRPV01000541.1:0-17379 GCA_018360135.1 Claviceps sorghi | reverse complement strand
AACCCCCCCCCCCCCCCCCCCCCCGCGATGAGTAGACCCCCGCAAAACGGAGCTGCGTCCAGTCCTTTTACCCCTCGTGTGCCGCCCACGACACCAAAACTTGGTCGAACAAAACCGCCCTGGGCTGTTGCCGTTCAACGCGCCATCTCCCTCATGCTTTTGCACCTCCCGATGCTGTCCCTTTGCTGTCGCCGCCTCGACGTTCTACAAGGCGGTACGGCCCGATCTAGACTCTTACCAACAGGGGCATCAACGTCTAGGCCCCGGATGTCCCCGTCGCCGTTCCCGTCAAGGGACCTCGTGCCGGGACATGGCTTCTTTGGATCCGTCGCGCCCCGTCATGCCTCTCCCACGCATGCGCGGCCAAACCACGTTGGGGGACATGCCCGTTCGCCCTCGTTGCCTTGCTTCAAGTCCAGCCGAGACATCTGTAGCCAAAGAAACACATGGTCGCTCCGGTCCGTCCCTCCGCCACTCGTTTCTCCGCCGCCGCGGCGCCAGGGGAACCCAGCTCCATGAGCAAAGCGACCATCTGCCATGCCCTGTCCTGAATTCACCACGTCAACAACACGGGGTAGCATCAAGGCGGCGGCTTCCGGGCCCGGAAGCCGCCGCGTATCCCTTACCATAGCCATCCACAGGTCTCTGCCGCCCGCGGCGCCTCCCCCGTCCGACCTCCGCGGTGCTTGGACATGCCTGAAGAAAGAGACAAGGAAAAGAAAGGAGGAAAGGGAAAAGAAAAAAAGATAAGGAAACGAAGACGTAAAGGAAAGAAAGAAGAGAGGACAAGACGCAAAAGAGAAAACAGAAAACAAGAGCTGCGGCGCCTGGCCAAATCGCCTGACTGCACCTGCAAATCTGTATCGACACCGTCTCCCGATTCCCGGGCTCCGGGGCCCGGCTCCATCTTGGCACGTCGGCGGTTCGAAATCGGTGTGGAACATGGTTTCCATTCGTCCAAAGTAGTGGGTCGGAGAGTCCAACGGGCCAATCAAGGCCCCATCTCTCACCGAAAATGAACATCTGGTGATGGTGTAAGTCGACGTTGAACGGGCAGAGACGCGAGGAGCCCTCCCGCAAAACGCCCAGAGTTATATTCTCTTCCGTGACAGGCATACCTTCTGAACCAAATCAATCTTGCAGACAAACAACCCGTTGACGGTTGGGCATCTTTCACTTTTATTGCCATCTGACAAAAAATACACGCCCCCCCCCCCCCCCCCCCCCCCCCCCCCCCCCCCTTCCCCCTCCCTTTTTCTGTATCCAATTCGTCCTAGAGGTTAGCCAAGGTCCCACTACATTACATTCCCACTCGTGACTTACACGGGCAATATCAAACATGGATGCAGGCACAAGCATGGCATATGTACCTCTTAAGCAAGAGAGCCCCGTTTCCTCTTCCGCCCCGGTCGACACTAATGACGAGCTCTACCATGAGATATTCGACTGGGAGTGGCAGTGGAATTGCCAGGAGCTAGATATGGAACCCTCCCACTTCCCCTGCCGTCAAACACCGCAGCCGCAGACCCCGTCCGAACTCAAAACCCACCTCTCTCCCACCTCTCTTGACCTTGACAATCTTGCCATCAATCACTTCCCTTCAGACTGTGCCAGAATGAGTACCCGGTTCCCGTCGGATGACGACACGGCCACCACGTCCGACTACTTGGGGCACTCCCCTCCCGACCTGACTGAGGAAGGAGGCAACACCCCTCCTTCGGATCACTCTGGATCTGTCTTTCTCGACCACGCTGAGGAGCGTACAATCCCTGACAACATCGCCCTTCACCAGGTCCGGGAACAACAAGATGAAGAATGGACCTATCCCCAGACCGTTGTTGACCCGGCCAAGGCTCCTGGTCAGGTCTATGCGCCGCACATCGTCATCCCGGAAGAGTACGCCGACCTCCACGCAGCACAATCTGCTGGCACAAAACGACGTCGTTCCAGCAAAGATATCGAGAAGAGACCCAGGCAACTGGTCGACCCTTTGCAGACGGCAGACGTGCGCAAGAGTGGGGCGTGCGTGCCATGTCGAGTAACCAAGACCAGGGTAAGACACTATCATGCATCTCTCCACAAGTAGCTTTCGCCGACTGACTTGCTTTTTCTTGTCTTCTCTCCCTCGTCTCCTTTTTGCCTCCTTTTCTCTCAAACAAAAAAGTGTCATGAAAGTGGAGTTTGTCCCACCTGCAGAAAGGCCTTTCCGGACCATTCTCATCTGGTCTGTACACGTATGACTCCCGCCATGGCCTGGCCAGTCATGGCCAGGGTCCCAGGTATGTGTGTTGGCGCTTCGTCGAGATATTTGCCTCGGGATGTATAAGAGTGTGTGAGAGAGTAAAGATTCTCGGGTTTGGCTGACATTCTCGGTAGACTTCTGGTCTCGTTTCGCTGCTGAAGAACACTATCTTTGTTCTGGTCCTCGCTTCTTCACTGGAAGCCCACGCGATATTTACATCCTCTTCAGTGGCGACAAGTTCTCGCCGTCGTTGCAAGTGACAGTGCAAGCATACAGATCCGTCAATAGCCAAGATGAGACCCGTAGCCCCAGAACAGCTGCTTTTGCACGCGACAACTTTCCCACTCATCCCAACTTGGAGAGGTGGGTTGAAGATCAGATAGAGCGAGACAGCGGACCGGGCTTCCACCTAATGTTGCAAAACTTCTTGCGAGTTTATTCCAAGAAGGGATTGAGAGAGCTTCCCAAGGTAAGGCAAGGCGATACCTTCTGTGAACCTTTTCCTTGATGGTGTCGTTTTCTGTTGTTGTTATTGTTGATTGAAGTATCCTGGGTTTTCGTTGCGGGCCGTCTTTCTTGAGTGTCGTTTTCTTCCTTTCCTTTTTTTTTCTATTTTCTATTTTCTTTTTTGTTCTTGGAAACCAGCAAGGACACCACTGACCCAAGCTACAGCAAGACTTGGTTCGGGCTGTTCACAGGATGAATTGCTTTTTCCGGATTTGGAAAATGCCATCCTTCATGTGCATTGACCCTTCCAACAATCTAGTGCCGCTCCCAGTGTCGGTTCAGGCTCAGCTGAGGAGAATTGCAAGAAAGGCGTTGGATGGACTGGAGCATGATGTCCTCAAGATGTTAGATGATTGTCTGACCCAGCAAGGTTCTCCCAAAGCCGAGGAGCGAGTGGCTATCTGGGCGAGCATGTGGCAGCTCATGCTCATGTACCGTGAGCTTTTGCTTGCATACGAAACCCACCTGGGACATATGGGACGGGACCCGAGCTCTCCTTACAATCTCAGTAGGTGTTGAGTCCTGGACTTCGGACGACCATCTTTTGGCTTTGCTCATCGCGAAACTAACCGTCTCGGCATAGTCGCTTCTCAAACTCAGCAGTATGGGCGTTTGATGAACAAATTTTATCCCATGCTTGCCGGCTTCTATCATTACCAGTTTAGAACCAAGAAGAGTGTCGAGCTATCCTTTGACTGGCTTGACAACATATCTTCGTCAAACATTTCGCGTGAAGATAAAACTCAAATTCGTCATGTAGGAAGACAATTGCTGACGTCAAGACGAGAATTGTGTAAGGCCGCCATATGAACGCTTGTTCCGCACCGATTATCTATGAGCTTTCTGACAGTCTTCACAGACAATGACGTGGAATCCTCGGCAGACACAGACAATGTTGTTGACAAAATGTTATGGACTTTTGTTGTTGTGCATGAGCTAAAGAAGCTCAATGCGCGAAACCGAAATCCCAAAAATAAAGCTCCGAGATGAGGTCGTCACTGACAGGTCGATGATGGTGACGAGCGGTTCAGTGAACCACCTTGTCAAGGTGGGGTAGGTTTTGACCAACTTATATAAAAAAAAAGAGAGTGTGCGACAGAGACAGAGAAAGAGAGAGGAGACGAAAGAAAGAGAATGAGGAAAAGAGAAGTGGAATATGGCTGGTGAAGAGGAGGAGGCACAAGAGGAAAGAAGAAGACGCAAGAGAAAGCGACTCGGGGGAGAAGCATGAAAACCGCTTCAAGCTTGCACGGGGAATGATTGTGATGATGATGATGATGATGATGATTTTTGCTTCAAGCATGATTGATGATTTTGGCGGACGCTTTGAAATTGGATTTGCATGCTCTGCATTTGGTGGTCTTCGTGATTGTATCAGCGAGATCGTCTACACTGACTCTTTTGGCGGCGTCATTTGATAGCGTAATGACTAGCTCCGTCTGGTATTTACCCGTCTTACTCTTTGAAAGAAAACAACTGAATCTTGAATTTAATCAGTTAGTGAACGAGAATAAAAAGCTGAAGGATGTGCCGTGAATATATAGAAAGCAAAAATAGAAGAAGAATGAGAGAAGAGGAAGAAGGGAAGAAAGAGATAGCAGAGGTTCCTTACTTGATCGTGGAGAGGAAGCTGGCCAGATCTGTTGGCATAACGGGACAAACCGTGGCAAGAATGTTTGCCACGGCGCCTACATACAGAGCCCAGAACGTTGCATCCGCATGATGACTTTCGAGGATTCCAATGAAGCCCTCGTGCAGCGGTTCATCCGCAGGACCAATGTCATTGCCCCATCTCGCACAATGCGCCACCGCAAGCAACGCGCGCGAAAGATGAGTCAGGCCCGGACAGTCGGGATCGCGAACAACAGCATCATGAAGAGCAAAGGAGCTGTTACTCGTGGTACTGTGACCAGAGCGAGCCCATATGAGGCGAATGAACAAAAGACCCAATCCAGGAGCTAGGACCGATGGGACATTTTCGAGCTTTGGGTCGGTCGATGGAATCGAGGAAGACAGCAGTCCGAAAATGGCGTCAAAAATTCGTCTCTCAGATTCCTTTATGTCTGCCAAAACCTCGAGAGGATTGCTTTCCCGAATCTCCCGGGGCATCTTCATCATCAAATAGCCTTGCCTGTTGGAACCTCCACAAAAGGTCACGCGGCGAATGTTGGGCACAACGGCTATGAATGCTTCTATTACCGTTGCAATGGCGGGGAACTGCCGACGCCGTCTTTTCGACATGCCGTAAATTTTTCCGTCATACTTGTCGTTTACTTGGCGCATCTTGGTTGGCTGTTTGAACTGAGAACCCGGCACTGAGTACATGTTGGTCGAGGGGATTGGGTAGGGTGAGATTGGGTCGTTGTGCATCAACATGCTTCCGTAACCGCGGAATCCACCGCCGCACATATATACATCGACCGATGCATCATCTCCCTTATCATGGGCATTTTTGATGGCGCGGAGGGTAGGAGATCTGGCACAAAGATTGGCATAAATGCGCGCAATGCCTTGCTGCAGCGGGCTCAGGTCCATTGCCCGAGCCGGGGCAGACTTCTCCTGAAGAAGCTGCGTCAGCCTTGCAGCGCCATAAGGAAGACTCTCGCCAGCCTTTGCGCTATCAGTCTCATAATTGTTGTTGGAAGTATCGACCCACGTCATTTGCAGGCTGCCTCCACCCAGGTCGAGAAAAAGAGCACCATTGGGAACATGGTGCAAGCCGCTTCTCGATCCCATGACGGCGCCAAAAAGAGTTTCTACGGCGGGATCCAGAATCTGTACAACAAGACCCTCTGTCGCGGCTCTGATGGCTTCGAGCATTTGGCCACCGTTGCTGGCACGGCGCATTGCTTCCGTAGCAAGAATCACAATTTGCGATTGCGGCACCCCATGCGTGATGGCCAGCTGGCGGAACGTGGACAAGACCGATGCAACATTACTGATCGTTTCAGAAGGAAAAACCAGTCCATCGACTGAAGGCGTTAGAGAGTCAAACAGAGATATGGCTGCTCGACTGGCATAAAGGGGTTCGAGTAGCCTCGTTGAGGGTGGCTCCATTGATGTAATTGAGAAGCGAATGCCGTTGCTGGAAAATCATCAGGTCGGAGGCCCGCTAGGGACTGTGCGCATCAAGAATAGACCAACCTTCCCATATCAACAATGGCATACAGGTGGTTCTCGTCGTCGGGTCGCCATTGTGGAAGTCGCTCGTCAAGATTCTCCAGCGTGATGACGTTGAGTGCAGACATGTCGTGCGAGACCAGGCTGGACAAGTGGACCCGCTGCCAAAACGAGATACAAGACAAATGGCGAAGGGAGCCTTGATGTGTTGATCAGGGGAGGGAAAATTCGTGGTGAGAGCTGGGACATTCACGTCTGGTTGTCTACGAGCGACGTTGGTCGGGCCAGGGATTTTCCACGAGTGAGATGATTGGAAGTGGAAGTCACGATGGAGAGAAGTGGGGTGGGCAGGAGGACCCCTCACGGCGGCAACACGGACCAGGCAAAAAAAAAAAAAAAGAAGAGAAAGACGAGGGGAAAACGAAAAGGAGAGATCAATGCGCCATCGCCAGCATATGGGAAGACAAAACTTGCTATAATTCTATGGCGACTTTACATATGTATGGCATGTCCATACACACATGCATATACACATAAATATGGACACATCTACATTCGGTGTGTAAGTTGGAATTGCATACTGCAGCGGAAATGCACCCAGCATGGAAGCATGCATGTGGCCACCGAGACGAGGGGAGATTGCCGACAGTTCCTGGTGCCTATCGCGACTGACAAGGGATGAACGTTGCCAGACCAGGAAACGAGGAGCAACAAGGAGGGGCCCGGACAGATCAGCCACAGCAGGACGCGATCGTTCCAGACACAACGACTTGTGCATTGTCTTGGCCTGCTTGCCTCTTTTTCCCCGACAAGCTGCTGCCGCTGCTGCCCATTTTCTCGTTGGGCATCGAGGAGGGCAGTTTTCGGGCCACCTACCATGTGCAGTCAGTGGGATGCAATGTACGCGATGCCGGCGACGTGGAACTCTTTGAGTGGAATCACGAACTTGCCCACTATGGCCTCCAGCAACGCCACCATCGTCGCCCGACGCCGCTGCGGGTTGTGGGTCGGTGGCGGTGACGATAATGCTCGACGGTCCGAAGCACACGAAAAGGCACAAGTCAAGAAATAGGCGCCCAGGGGCCTGTTCGCCAAGATGGCCCTCCAACGTCCCCGTATTTAATGTTTCTCGGACATGACCTCTCCATTTCTCCATATCTCCATATCTCCCTTCCTCCCCCATCACCTCCACCCCATATGGGTCACCGCTCTTCGATATGCTTCCCCTGGTCCGGAAGTCTGACGGATTGCTTGTTTGAGCTCCTTCGAGTTAGCACATCACAAGGTTCTTGCCACGTGGTATTGTTCCTGGATCCGGGCCATGAATTCCGGACCGAAATTTGTCATTGAGAAGCCCATTAAGAGACATGCCCGCGACATCTGTGCCATGAGTGCCCATCGCAGATTTCTCTTTCAGATCTATTTCTGCAGCGGAACGTTTGGCACACATCCACATGTATATATGTATATACATTTGTACTAGACATTGACTCTACACCATTGAGGCTATTAACGAGACCACTCCTGGTATCAATGTCGTCGGCTTCGCCGTCCTGGCGGAGAGATGGACGAGTAGCACATACGGTACACTAGTAGTAGGTGGGAGTAGGACTTTGGGCTTCCCCTCAACATGCAGACCTACCTGGAGACCTGGACCGCTGATGTCCTACTTGGGCTTTTCGTCACAAATTCAGAGGTGCAAAAGGCGCGAGGCACAATCAAGGCTCCGCTGCTAAGCTGCAGGAAGAACCGAGGACTACAATCTACCTTGCAACCCAGATGTGTGCGCGCCAGGAGCAGAGCGGACTGGCGGGCCCTTTACGCGCTTTGTCGCCCTTTACGCGTCGAATCGCGTCGAACCTCGTCGAACCTCGTCATGTCGCGTCATGTCGTGTCGCGTCGCGTCGCGTGACAAGCGCGTGACGAGCGCGTGTCAAAATCGCGAAGACGTCTGTCCACTGCCGCGTCGCGTGCTGGGCTAGCGAACCGCCTTCCTCTCAACGCATACCAGAGCCAAAAGAAACGTGTCAAATCAAAGGGGTGCTATTTCCATAAAGTATGTACTGTACGTATGTAGAAATTTTGAGAATGATTCACGTCGTTAGCCATGAGCCAACTCATTCGAATGCATCCGTCCGCGATAGTCCTTGGGTAGTTTGTCGTTCACCGCTTGAATCACAGTGGTCGATGGATGACTCGTTGCGTTCCACTATCATGGAAAGCAGGATCAGACGTAGTGAAGTTGTGATGTGCTCAAGATTGACAGACCGACTTGGTCGCTAGTATTTGCAGTGAGTCATTGCGACCATCAACAGCTCTCCCGTCGTTTCTTCAGGGACACATAAACCCGACGCCGCCCAGATCATAGATGGTCCCGACTCGCGACAACTGGAGAGCCGGGCTAACCCTTGCATGGCTGTCGAGCTACATACATATGTATGTAGCTAACGTATCGGGCCTGTCGCGCTTTGGTGCGGCAGGTTTGTGGATTTTGTGAGAATTGACGATGACGACTGCACCAGGGTCCGTCACGGGACAGGGGCGAGGAAGGGTTATCTTCAAAACCGTCCTCCACCGCCAGTTCTAGTCCTGATCCTTCTTCCGGTCCGTACACTACCTACCTACCTACCTACTTACCTACTACTTACCTACCTACAGGTACCTGGTAAGTACCTAGGTAGTACTGAAGCAGGCGGTGATAGTAGCTCGTGGCTTAGTAAGTTGTCTAGGTACCTAGGTGGTGTGTCTTGTTGCACCAGGGGTCGATTCGTCTTCCTTCCATCTCCAGTGACTGGGCTGTCCTAGCCGCTCGCAAGCGCCCGATGGTGGATTAAGGTTCCCAACAATGGCATGGACCTGCCGGACCCGACTGACCACCAACAAGGTGTCTTCCATCTCGCTGGTTCGAGCACAGATGGTTGTGCCCAAGGGGATCGCCAATCTCCTTTTGGTCGGCCTTGACGACCTCGCGAGCGTCTCCAGAAACGGGCTGTTGGGGCGGTATTAACAGTGTTTGATGGCGTTTAAAACGGTGTTAGCAGTGCGGACACTATGGGCACTGTGGGCTTCTCGTCTGAACAACATTGAACATTGAAGCGTCCGGCAGACTGAGGGCAGCTTAGCAGGCAGGCACGTTGGGGTCTGGTAACTTTCGTTGCTGCCCACACCCGATCCTAGGCAGTGGCCGGGGCCCATGCCGGTCGCAATCGATCAGCTGTCGGGGTGGGGCATTGCGTGGGCGCTGTCCAAGTTTGCAATGTGGTGAAGACTCGCGGCATGCGGCCCTACTAAGAAGATGGAAACCAAATCAACACACACATGCTGCCGCGTGGCCCCGAATCTCCCCGCCCCGGTCCTCCTTGCCCTGGGTCACAGTGCCCGCCAGGTGTTAGCCAGGTGTTGGCCAGGTGCCGGCCAACCGGCTCAGCGCCCAGCGCCCAGCACCCAGCTCCCAGAACCCAGAACCCGAGCACACGCCCACGCCAGTCAGGGTCAGGAGGTTCGTCTGGCCCGCGTGCCGCCGATTCCCCGCCACCCCTTGCCAGGTGCCAATCGCAAGTCTGGGACCACAGCCGCCGTCCAAGTAGTGCTCGCTGGCTGCTCCATTCCCCACCCCCCTTCTTTTCGCACTCTCTCCCTCTCAGATGCTCCTTCCCCCAGCTGCAAAGGCATTGTTCGGGGTCAGGCAGGCACCACCCAGCACCAGCAACCCACCAGACTGCCACCAGACTGCCGCCCAGCTCTCCCCCACCCAATATTGGTTCTCATACCCACCGCCATACATTACATACATCCCCGTTCCTCCACACCTGCGAACCCCGGGGTATCCCTCTCTTTCATCTTCATTCCAGTCCCTCCCTTCGCTGTCGCAACTCCCCCCCTCCCCGTGCGCAAGTGTTTGCCCGCGGACAGAGCTGCTCTCGATTGCCAGATGCCGCACCCCGATCACACTGCTTCCACGGGTCGGCGATCATCTTTACAGTTCCGCATTCTTCCGACGCTCATCGCTTCTCTGCCTTGCACGATTTCCTTGCTCCCCACCGGCACGCAAGACAACTTGCGACATTGCCGAGCCAAATAAACCGTCCATCAACACCAACTCGTTGCGCCATTCCTTTGCGACGACTAGCCTTTTTCCTTTCTCATCATATCGCTATCCGACTCATGAACCAGCCATAAATTGTTGCTGCGAGTGTTCGCCGAAGCGCATCCAGCCCGCTTGTCGCGTGGTCCGATCCAGCGACTGCGACCAATCCTGCGGCAGTGTCGCGACAACAATCAGCCTCGACCAGCCTCTCCCAGGTTCTTGCGACCGACCATATCTATTTGCCCGGCTTCTATCCAAACATATCGCGATAAGACAAGATTTGCCTGAGACATATTCGGGCTTGGGTTTATAGAATCTCTGTCCGCAGTTTTCTAGTCTGAGCCGACCCGCTTCTGGAAACCCCCGAACGTCTTTCTCAAGACAACACAACATTCCCGTGCGCTCTGCTCGCCTAGCCACAAAATTGCCACCGCATACCAGCACTACAGATAGAGAATACATACACATAAACAATGGCCCCCTTGGAATCATGTCGGGCACCTGGCCCTCGACGTTGGCGCCAATCCCCGGCGCCAAAGACCCCTGAACCCACGCACGAAATCCAAGCGCAACATCATCATCATCATCAACAACAACAACAACAACAACAATCCAGACCACAATCACCTCCATCGTCACCATCGTCACCACCGACACGTCTTCGATTTCGATTGCGGAGGCGAACCACGACGCCGCGAAACGCCCCAACCACGCAGTTTCTTGCCTCTGTTGCCGCCGCCGACGTTCCTCTTCCCAGCATAGAGGAACCGCAAGTGTTTGACGACGAAGACATGCTCAGAATCGCCTATCCTACCGTTCCTCGACTGGACCGATTCGACCACGACCTCTTGGCAGGTCAGCCAGGTCGAGGCAGGGCCTTTTCTCCACCCAAGACTCCAGCTCCCGAACTTGCACCATCATTATCACTAAAGCAATTCCCCGACTGGTCGTTGGACGGTGCGTGGAGCAGTCTGGAGTCAAGTCCCGAATACGAAAGTAGCAGGCCTTCGACTGCTAGGTCCACACAAACAAGTTCCTCCCTGTTCAGTCAATACTCGTTTGCGTCAGGAGATTTAAGCCAATGTGCCAGCCCAGACAGTGACCTCAATGAACGATTCGGCCATTTTCTTGCCCCGGAAGACGCTGATAGGACCATCAAGCCGGCCGTGCATCAGACCAGATCGGCAAGGTCGGCCAAATCTAGAAGAGCACCTTGGACCAAGCCCATGAGCCAACACCTATGGTCGACATACATGACCTACTTGCAAGACCCCAAGGTGACTCCGTTCCGCGTTGGCAAGAGTGGCATACCTCCTTCAGGAGTGTGTATGAGGGTGGCCAGAGAAGCCAAAAGAAGTTGGAAAGGCTCACGACCTCAGGTCCGGTCCGGCAACAAGAGCGGAAGCTCAACGCCGACGGCTGAATCTGCAGGTCCCTACATGGAATGGCCACATACTTGTGCCTCGACGAGAGTCCGCCTCAGGGAGCTCTGCAAGGCGCATAGTGCGGCCACTTCACGACACATTCAGTACCTTTCCAACAGTCCGACACCTTTCGGCAAGACGGCCAACCGCTTCTGCGCTCGTCGATCTGTGCCGGCTCGATCGCCGTCAGTCTTTTCTGCCGCTGACTTGGCAATGTCCCTCAGTGTTAGCACATCTGATTCAATGCAACTTCAAGGACCTCTGGCTCAGTTGACGAGCTCGCAGACCGAGCCCTTTCCGCCTTTTCCATGGCAGCAGCCGGAACCGTTGTCCGGGCCGGGACAGCTTGGAATCGCCCCTCTTGGCGGTAGCGAGGCCAGCCTTGGCTTCGGCGGCGACTTGCAGCAGTCCTGGCAGCAATCCTGGCCTCCTCGACTCGGGTCGCCATTCATGGCTAGAAGCTATGGGCCCAGCAGCTCTTCCGGTCTGACAGGTAGTCTCACCAGCGAGAGCTCTGGCATGCAGCGAAGGCAATCTCATACAGTCGGCACGCGCCGAGGTCTTAGATCGCCAGTCCGATTCGAGCCGCAAAGCCGAAGCAGTTTGCAAAAGCGCCGATCGCGACAGTCCATCCTGGAACCGCGGCGGACCAAGCGACCCAGTCTAGGGTCGGATTTCTGGATCGACCCGTCCGTCAACGAAGACGCCCAGTGCAACGCTCACCAGAAGCTCGACGAATTCAGCTCTACGGATTCTAAACAGCGCGATAACCTGTTTGTGCCTCGAACGAACCTACAGGAACTTTTTGAAGCCTCGAACCCGACGGCACCCGGTGGCTTGACCAGCTCCGCAAGCTTCCCAACGACCACAGCGCTGACTTCATCATGCCAAATAGTGCCGGCGAGACTGGGGTCCCCATTTTCTGCCACGAGAACAATGAGTCACTCCTTCCCGAAACGACACTCGAGGGCGGTATCGTCGTCACCTCTGGATGTCGGAGACACAATGCGCCCTTTTGCCACTGTGCATCACCAATCCGCAGAGACGCGCAATAACGGGGGAGCAAAAGTTTCCGCGTCGGCTTCTAATTCGATCAAGGCGCCCCTTATGGATCGTCTGGCGTACATCGATGAGCGCCTTAAGAACTTTCGCCGTCGCGGCAAGAACGGCCGACGGTCAGATTCGCCCGCGTAGAAGAAAAGACGCACACAGACGCAAAAAAAGAGAAAAAAAAAAAATACCCGTCGTCAGCATGATCATCATGCCAACAAGCACCTTGACCAACCCCTCACACCCCTCCTGTCGCGCACCTACAGGACTGGCTATCTCACGTACCAATCAGACGCTCATTCTCCTCGAACTCGAGGCAAAATTTAGCGGCAATCCTTTAAGCATTGCCACACAAGTGCGAGGCCATTCCCGCGGAAAATGCGCACGGGAGCGCACCATCTTAACGATTCGACTTCTGACGACTGAATGACCAAACACCGAGTGTCCACAGACCTCGCTGAACGCGACCATTTGTGATTCATGAACGCATTCCATCTTTTCCGTTCCTTTTCTCTTGTCTACTCGCCCATCAACAGCTTGTTGTGGTCTGGATCTTCTTCCATTGCACCACCGCCACTACTACGTATATGTGTATAGCATGGCATAGTACGATTCGCATCTCCTACATGTTGGCCAATCGAGTGTACACCTTTTTTTTTTCCCACTACAACTATACTTGAATTTCTGTCCAAGAGTTATTTTGATCGCCATCCCTCTTTTCTCTCTCTTCTCTCTATTTTCTCTATTTCGTTTTCCCTCCTACTTGTCTCTCCTTTGTTCAGCAACTAACAACTCACGATGAAATGATGATGCATATCTGGATATTTTGGATGACGAAATGACGGCATGGAGACGCGGGAATTAATGCGACGCGGTCCGGACCTGTATGTAGTCACGAATGATGAATAGAATGATGCCATATTTGTCAAATGCATGTCTCTGTGACCTAGCTCGCCCCTTCCGCCCAGTGCTTAGCCACGCCTCTGAAGGCGGATCGACCACGGCGTCTTCCATCCCCCGAAGCCAAGTTCCACTGTCGAAACAGGAAATTGTACTCGTTATTAGATGCAGGACATAAATCAGCTCCGTGGACCTTGGCACTCGTGTCGTGGTATACAGTGTGCGTCAAGTATCTCTCACGAATGCTCCTCGTGTTGACTTGGATATGAATCCGTCACCTTCTGGGTACCATATACACACGCAAGGTATAGTACCCAAGTAGCTACTTGCTTACCCAAGTAGTAGGTAACTTGACGTTGCGTGACACCATTGCCGCCTCCCATCACATGGCCACCATCACCTTCTCCACTGCACGACACTTTATCAAGACAAAAAAAACCTGTTTTGCTTTAATAGACACTACCAACTACCGCAGAGTGAAACACTGTCGCCGATGCTTTCAAAATGTCCCCATCACTAAATGCATCCGCTTCCTGCGCGCCCTAGAGTCGCGGCTCCAACCCCATCCATGCCCAATTTTCATCCTGCCCTCTGACTCGGGACTCGATGTCCCGTCCACCTTGCTATTATGTTCTCCCTGACCCGTCGCACTATTTGAAGCAGAAAAATTCAACAAAACAACCACCTCCCCTCTTCCCCCCAGCCACCCAAAAAAAAAAAAGGAAGAACGACGGAAAGAAAAGGAAAGAAAACATGGCAATCTACTGAGTTCAAGGTTATACCCATATGTTTTGCTACCTCGTTACGGTGAGTGGCTGCGGCATCTACCCACGAAACAGCGGACGGTCAAAACAACGGCCCTGCGCGCCATACCAAGCGTCGTTTTGACGATGTTTATGTGATGCAATACGAGAAGAAGGCCAATGGAAAAGTGGAGGGAAAACAAAGAAAGAAAGAGAGAGGAAACAAAGGCAACGCCAGCCTCCTTGAGGACCATGTAAGCGCCCATCACCCTTCAATCATCAGCTTTGCGGCAAAACGGGAGGAATATCGTCTTCACCATCTGCCTCCGTGTCGCTCTCCGAGTCGCCGTCACTATCCGAGTCCGAGTCATCATCATCAACGTCCATGGGGTCGTTTGCCGTTCCACTTGGACCGCTTGCAACAGCTTCTTCCTGGGAAACCGTGGCCTGTGGTATCACCATTGTGTTGGTCGTCGCCGATGTTGTCGCTGTTGTCGCTGTTGTTGCGCCGTGCGACAGAGGAACCGAGCTTGATTGGTACGACGGACGAGCCGTCGTTGTCGACGACGACGCCGTGGGGTCAACATGTTCCGCTGTACCAGCCGAATTGCCCAAACCGCCCATCTCCCCTATCGTTACTCTCCTGGGCAAATCAGAAGTGACTGGGATGTATGTTCCGGATGATTGGCCTCCCATACTCATTCTTGGCCTTTTGCTAGCCGGCTCTCCCGTCGTTTGGGTCTGTGAAAGATGATGACTGCTGGAGCTGGGGGACCAATTTGTCGTCGACGACAAGATCCGACTGCGCTCGGCTTCAATTTCATGTTTGGGCCGCCTCTCGCGTAGCTTGATGCCATACTTCTTACGCGTGATGCTCTGTTTCGTGTTGAATCTGTTCTTGAGTTTTGCGAGCTCCAGATCACGCTCTGCCATGGAGAAGTCATTGTTCGCCAAAACTCGCTTCATTTCTTCGCTATACTTGTCCTCAGCTTGCTTCATGGCCGCATCGAAACTGGCTCTGTCTTCAGCAGAGAGGTGGGCGTATGCATCGGACAGCTTTGCCGCTGCATGGCCCGTAGGTAAGGCATTGGAGCCGGCGTTTATTGACGTAAATCTGGAATGTCCTGGCCTATGACTTGCTGAAGGCGACATGTGCTGATGAGCAGAAATGGCTGGCATCGATGCCGATGCTTCTCGTTCGCGATAAAACTTTAGAAGCCACGGAAGAATTGCGCCCACATCTTCTTGGCTGTAATTGCCACAGACCTGAGACTTTGTATGATACACTAAGCCACTCGCGTTGGAAAACACTGTCCCACAGTGTGCACAAATGTCTCGAGTGATACGGTCATATTTTTCCAAATGTTCACAATTCTTTTTCAATTTGTGCTGTAGAGAGAGAGAATAAAAAATGAGCCATGGGAGCTTTGTGATAAAATCAAGGCGGGACAAAAGAAGAGGAGGGGGAAAAAATGAAACATAAACAAGGGCGGGTGTTTGTGAGAACTTACATATCGGAGTGCATGCGCCCCAGAACACGGACGACCACACATACCACAGTACAGAAGATTCTGCGCCGTAATGCTTTGATATGATTGGTTCGCTGGTGGCACGATTCGCGGCTCATTCATGTCAAGCTGATGACTAGGGGGAGAATGATGATGGTAGGACTGGCGTCTGTGGGCTGGGTTTTGCGCCAAATTTGGTTTCGAGTGCGGGATCACATGCTCGCTGCCGTTTCTGCCTTCGACGACAACATCTCTCGCATCGTAACCAAGACGTTCCGCTTTTGCAAGTGCGTTGACCAGCGAGCGGGCACGGATTGTAGCCAGCCTTTTGTCCAGCGCTCGATCCAAGAAGTCACTGCTGAGTTTAGATAACAGTAGATCCGAGACACTGTCCAGAAGTTCGGGTGTTGCATGGCTCAAGAAACTCCTCAATGAGGAGGCGACGAGTTTCCCGCCGAAACGTTGTACGGTCGTGTCCAGAGTCGCCGGACTAGCCTGGTGAAAGCATGTGTTCAACTGTGACGAGCGGCATGGTTAGTTTATGGATTCCCTGACTAAGTGACATGAAGGAGGGCTCCCACGAGAACATACCAGAAACGCATAGTGATATTCTGAACCCAGCAGCGCCACTTCATGAATATCTCGTATTACGTGTCGAACTGTGGAGGGGTCGGTGGACTTCATCAAGTGAAGGAGGGCTTGATATGAGGTCGATCCAGCCATCCCAGCATTGCTAGCTCTGGGTGATTTGAATGTCGTCGCGTTCACGTGTCCATTTGGCGGCTGTCCGGGGATATGCTGCTGGTCGTGGCGCGGCTGCCCATGAGCATTCGGATAGTGGGCCGTGTGGAGATTGGGCGCTTGCGATGGCACTGGTTGGCGCGGAATCTGCGAGCCCGCTGATGGCGTTGACGAAGGGAGCTGAGGAAGATGATGGTGGTGCTGGTGGTGCTGAGGATGCAACTGGACCTGAGGCTGGACCCGAGGCTGGACCTGAGGCTGGACCTGAGGTTGCGGATGTGGCTGTGGCTGTGGCTGCGGATGAGGTGGGTGTTGCGGTTGCAGTGGCAGATGCAATGGTTGTCGCGGTTTCTCTGGCTGTCGCGGCTGGGGTTGTGTTTGCTGTTGGGGCTGTGTTTGTGGTTGCGGCCGCTCTTGTGGCCGCTGTTGCTCTTGTGGTTGCTCCTGTGGTTGCTCTTTCGGTTGCTCTTTTGGTTGCTCTTTCGGTTGCTCTTCCGGTTGCTCTTCCAGTTGGGGCTGCGGCTGCGACTCCTCTTGCTGTTCTTGAAAAGCGGATGCTGCTGACGCCGGAGTAGATGCAGACGGTGAAGAAGTCGGCGTCGACGCAGCCGCGCCTTCATCAGGCATAGGTGAAGCCATGAGTAAAACGGCGTCTCAAGCAACTGCAACTGCAGCTAAAAGAAGAGAAGAAGAGAAGAGAAGAGACAAAAAGGCAAAGATTTCCTGATTCTTTCCTGTTCCGTAGCAAAAAAAGAAGAAGAGTCTTCCCAAGGACTTTGGTAGTGAGGCTCGTGTGAGTCGCAAAGTCTAAAATGGTTGTCAGAAGTCTTTCGTCAAATGACAAAGGCGGGCCGCGAATGCGATTGTATTTTTTTTTTCCCAGGCTGAAAAAAGTCAAACTGAAGGAGACGAAGAGAAGAGAAGGAAAAGCACGAATGAGACGGGGAAATTCCCTTCTTTTTCTTTGTTCTTTTCTTTTTCTCTTCTCTTTTCAAATATTCTTGAAAGAGAAAGAGCAGGACCAGTGCGCGTGCGACGCGTGGCGGGAAGGAAAGAG
>SRPV01000540.1:0-17398 GCA_018360135.1 Claviceps sorghi | reverse complement strand
TTACAAAAAAAAAAAAAAAAAGAAAGAAAGAAAGAAAGTGAGAGCATACTTAGCATAGGGGTAGCAGTAACCGTGTCGGTCGAGGTACGAAAGACATTGTGGCCTCAAATGCCCACAGCGGATTCGAGTTAAAGGCGGGATATTTGCACAGTAGATTCAATTTTCCATTTTTTTTATTTTTTTTTAAGACTGGACGTTTTGGGACTGTGAGCATTACATGGAACGTGGAACAGAGGTATTTTGGGCGAAAGGCGAAATTAGTCGAGGCGGTCCTTCAATCGAATGTCGAAGTTGAATCGTGGCCCCAGGCCCACTTCCCATCATCATCACCACCACCACTGTGGAATGATAGTATATGGAGCTATATAGAGACTATCTAAGAGGAAATGCTAGCTACATACAAAATGTGTGTGATAGGCATCTTAGGCTAGATGCCTAAGATATAAGGCTATATACTAGGGCATTATAGACTAAGGGTTCCAGCTAAGGTAGGACTAAGGAATTTTATAATATTTAATACTACCCCTATAGCTAAATAATAAGCTTATATAAACTATATATAAATTCTATTTATTTAAAAGGAAGATATTCTACCTAAGCTATTATACTATAGTTAATTATATACCTATAGTTTTATATTAGCTACTTACTATAGTATTTATAATAGTGCTATTAGTAAAAAAGGTAAGAGAAAAATAGGAAAAAGTAAGGTTTCTTTATAAAATTTAGTTCTTAGCTAACTAAAAGTTAATAGCTATAGTTATCTTTATACTATAGCTTAAATATATTAAATATTCCTAGAGTTAAAGATAGTATAAAAGATAAGGCTTTTATAGCTAATTAGGCTTATAATATTAATATTAAAAAAAAATAGGTAGAAAGTAAAGATATACTAAAGTTACTATATATAAAGCCTAAAGAGTTATATTAAGAAGATTCTAAGGAAATCCCTTAATATTATTTAGTACTATAAAAGCTGCCTTTATAGCTATATATAACATCCTTATAAAGTTAATATGTTTTTTATAGTAAAAGCCTTTTATAAGGCTATTAGTAATTATTTAATTAGTATTAATATATTTAAGGTAAAAGAGGCTATTATAGACTCTTTATATAATCTATTTATATTATAGGTTAATATACTATATATAGCTATAATACTTCTTATTTAATACATTTGCCTTTGCGTTTTAGCTATTAGTAAATAATAATAGTAGGTAAAGTTAATTAAAGCTAAAGTCTTTTATAATTTAAAATACCTAGGTTATAAATAATACTATTAGCATAAGATTAAGAAATTTTACCTTAGTAGTGCTTAAAGCTATAAAAGCTTATTACTTTAAAGACTATAACACTAGTCTATTATTAATAAGCATAATATAGCCTATAGTAAAGCGTTTAGTATTAAGATAATCTATATAAAAGGTATTATTATATTTAGAAATATAAAAAATTTAATTATAGGTACCTTAGGTTAATTTACTACCTAAGATAATACTTAAATTAGTTATCCCTTTTAAGTATTACTAAAGGTACTTTTAAAGATTATAATAGATCTGCTTTAGCACTAAATTTATAGTATTAAGCCTATTTACTATAAATATAATATCTAGCCTTATATATATAAAGAGCTAGTTAAAGCACTTAACCTTACTCTGCTAATTTATAAGGTTTCTAACTATTTTAAAGTCTTTTTAATTTAAAGAGATATCTACCTTAGGCTTCTAAGGTATATAAATAGAAGTAAAGTTAAAGATTTTAAAGCGCTTAATAATAGATTCTATATATTTCTCTTAGTAAAGGAATATAGTCTTTTAGTTATAGTTTTATATAAATTATATACTAAGGAATATATAGACTATATTAAAGCGCTTTATCTTATATTAGGTTTCTAAAAGATTAAGGATTATATTAATTAGTAAGTTTAAAGGTACTATAATAATAATATTATTAATATAAAGAAGTAAGAAAATATTATTATTATATATAAAGATATAAAGCTTACTTAAGAGTTAGTAAAAGCTATGTTTTATAAGCTTATTAGAGATATTATTAAGCTACTAAAGTAGTAATATTAAAAGTCTATAAAGTGCCTAATTAAGGTAGTAAACTCTACTTATACTATTTTTATAGCCTTAAGGCTAATAAATATAAACCTTAGTTTATGCTTTTATATTAAGAAAGGCATTAATAGCATTATATTATTACTACTTTAGGTTTAAAATAGTAACTATTATATAAAAAATATATAAAGAGACTAAATAAGCAACTATAGTATATAGGTCTTTTACTTTAAAGACCTTAGTGTTTTAGTTACTATAAACTACTTAATAAACTTTTAGATAAGGTAGTCCTTTAATAAGGTATTTAATAGTATAAACCTAATAGCTATTAAAGATTACTATATTTTTTAGTAATAGAATAAGACACTAGTTATTTTTCTATTGTATTTTTTTAAGCTTTTTAAGCTTAATAGGGCGCTAAAAGGTTTAGTAGTTAGGAAGGTCTTTAGCTTAAAATTAGTTAAATAGTATTAGAATTGGTATATTTGCAATATTTATAGCTTATATTATTATTATATAATATAACAGATTTATATTATTATCCAGCTTATAGATATTGTCTTTATAGTATTAAATTAAGGCATTTATAGCGTTTAGTGCATAAAAAGCGCGTTTTTTTCTATATATAGCAATATATAAATAGTTCTTATAGACCCTAATACGTAATAAGCGCTATATATTAGTTATTGCTAGGCTTTAACTTTAACTAACAGACCTTAAAGTGCTTAAATGCGTTTTTTATGCTTATAGGTCTTATAATTAGCGTTTAAATTCCTTACTATAAAGAGGTAGAGAGACCTTTTTAGAAATAACTTCTAAGGACTTAGTAGAAGTAATACCCTTATTTATATTAGCTTCTTCTTTATATATATCTTTAATTAAAGGTCTTAGTTTAAAAAGGTTAACTTAATATTAAAAGGGGTTAATAATTAATTCTTTAATTAGTCTTTTATATTAGTTTATTTGCTTTAATAGTAGTAATTTTATTAGGCTCTTTAATATTATAGTTAAAGGTCTAAAGAGACTGTATTTTAGTAGGTCTCCTAAAGGAGTTGTTAATTTTATATCTATCTAATTAATTAAAGTGTTAATTTTTAGTAGCTATACTACTAATTTATTACCTTATAAGGGTTCTTTAGTACTTTATTAAGTGTTTAAAGGTAGGTTAGAATATAGCTTTATAGGAGGTGGGTCTTTTATAAGCAATATTAATAGCAAATTAACGATTTTTCTGCCTTCTTCTTTAAATATAAGATTAATAAGTTTAGCAATAAATTTAACCTTTTCTTTAGTATTATAGGATATATCTAATCCCTCCTAAAACCTTACGTTATAAGCTTATATAATGCAATTATCTTTAGAGAGCTAAACCTTATAAAAATAATATTTAGGGCCTTTTATACCTATTAAGCAGCCCTTCTTAGCTTATAGTGCTATCTTTATAGCCCTAATGCGCTGCTCTTCTAAAATATATATATAGGCTATATAGCCTTATATTTAAAGATTTTTAATAGATACCTTATTAATTAGACTAATCTTATTAAATAATACTTATTATAGCAATTTTCCGCTATTAGTGCTATTTATAAGCAATAGGTTAGTTATTATAGTAGTATACTTTATAGTATATAGCTAGAGAATATTAAGAAGCTTAGCACTAATTATAAAAGTATAAGCTATATCTATAAGAGTTCTCCTAGCTCTCTTAATAATACCCTAATAGGCTAAAATATAGGGAGCGCTAGTGTAAAAAATAATGCCTTTCTTATAGTAGTAATTAGTAAATTTCTTACTAAGGAATTCTATAGCATTATCTATATAGAAGCACTTTATAGTAAAGCTACTACTTATATTTTCTATAGCATTTTACTAAACTTTAACAGCCTTTTAAGAAGATTTATAACTAATAGTTAGAATTACTTAGTAAAACTAGGTATATATATTAATTATATATAAAGTGTAGTTCTTGCTACTAAAGCCTTTAGGTTTATAAATAATATAGTCCTAAAAAACCCTACTTAGAAAGGAATAAGTGTTAGTTTAAGGCTTATAATATATAATTTAGTTTACTTTAGTAAGATAGTAAGCTTTATAATAGAAATTGCTTAAAGAGATAGGATTAATTAATATACCCATTTCTTTATATATATATAGTATTTAGTCTTTTCTAGTATACCTAAGTCTCTTATATAAAAGACTATATTTAACATTCTTTATAATAGCTTTAGTTAGTAACGCTACAAAATTAAAGTAAGGCTCTTTATTATATAGCTTAAGCACTATAATATTAGAGGCTTATTAAAAAGAAGCTATAAGTTAGCTTAAGGACTTTATAATTAGTTAGTTTATAAACCTATTTATAATAATACTAGCTTTATAAAGGAGACTAAGAGAAATTATATTAACTTCTACTCTTAAGATAAGCTATATATTTAGCAGCTTTAGGTAGCCTCTTTTAATAGATAGCTTAACTATTCTAATACCTTTAATAGTAAGTGGCTAACTATTACTTACAGTTATTAGTTTAACTTTAATATTAGTATTTAAATATATAAACCACTTTATAGAATTAAATATATAGTTACTATAATCTATATTTAATATATAGTCCTTTTTTATAAGGTATATAAGGCCTATTGCTACTATATATATATTATTAGCGTTTATAGTTATATTACTAAAGGTATTTCTAGCCTTTATAATATCTATAAATATAGTGCTTTTTACTAGCTTATCTTTTTTCTTTATAAAAGTAGCTTTCTTAGCCTTTAAATAAGCTTTTACCTTTAGTATTAAGAGTTTTAAATAAAGCTTTTAACACTTCTCTTTTAAGTGCCTAAGCTTTTTAAGTAGAATATAGTATTTACACTTTAGAGTTAAGCCTTTCTTCTTATTAAAAAGTTAAGTAGTTATTATAAAGCTAGCTTTTTATTCTTTTATTAGCTTATTTAACTTATATATAAGATATTTTAATATCTTAGCCTTATTAAGGCCCTTAGAACTATAGCCTTAGATTTTCTATGTGTTATAAATATTAGGTATAGCGCCTTTTATAGCATAAAGCGTTTAAGCAACCTATACAATATCTAGTAATTTTATAATATTATTAATTTTCTACTAAAGATTTTAATAATAGTTTAGCTAGGCTTATATTATTATAAATTCTAACCTTTTAGACTAGAAGAAGCTATTAAGTAACTTAATAACTATAATATTAGCTTAGAAGCTATAATTATTATAAATAAGCTATATTAAGTCTATTACATAGCCCTTATAATCCTATCCTACTTAAAGGATGTTTTTTTAAACTTTAAATAATAAAGTCTACTATATAAGATATATTAGAAAAGCATACTTTTAATTAGTAGCCTTAGATTATAGAATTATACTATTATAAGTGCTTATAAGTTTAAAAATATAAATATATATCTTTATAGAAATTTCCTATTTATTATAATTTTTAGAACCTTTAAGTAGTGTAATTTATAAGACCTTTAGGATTATATCCTTAAGGTTAGTAGAAAAGTTTATATTTTAACTCTAATAAGCCTTAAGGTATAAAGCTATAGTATAGTTAGCTATAATAGCCTTAATTAATAAGAAACATAGTTAAATATATTATAGAGCCTAATATTTAATATATTAATAACCTTAAGTTAAAGACTTTTATAAGCATTAGTTTAGTTAAATAGTATAAGTATAGAAAGCGTGCCTTTAGTTAAATTACTATATAGCCTATACCTATATAAAGTATATAAGGTTATAAATAGGTAGGTTTTAAATAGGTAACTCCTTTAATCTTAATAGATAAGGAGAAAAATTTATAGAGTTTTACCTAATTATACCTTAGCTTAATTAATAGGTGTTACTTTACCCTATAATTGCTATACCTAATAATCTATAATTGCCTCTTTAGTTAAACTAATAACTAAGTAGTTTTAAACTTTAGAATATTAAAACCTAGCTAGTAGTAAAGGTAGTTATAATAAGGGCCCTTTTTTTTATAAAGCTTTATAATAAAGTCTTATAATATTATTATATATAGTATTAATAAGCTACGCTAATAATTAATAATTCTACGCCTAATTATAAAGGTTATATATTTAAATTCGCTTAAGTAAATCGTTTTTTATAAAAAGTTAGCTTATAGCTAATTAATAAGGACTTAAAAGTCCTAATTAATAAGGACTTAAGAGTTCTAAAAAAGAGCCTTTAAGGGGCTTAAGGAGTATAGCAATACTATAATATAATAACCTAAGTTATAGACACTATAAATTTTATAAGAAATTAATTAAATATATATATACTATATAGTAAAATGTAACACTTAACTAAAAAAATTAACAGATATAATATTAAAAGAAGCAGAAATATAGAGAGCTTATAACCTATAGAATAATAGTATATAGAGCTATATAGAGACTATCTAAGAGGAAATGCTAGCTATATATAAAATGTGTGTGATAGGCATCTTAGGCTAGATGCCTAAGATATAAGGCTATATACTAGGGCATCGCGGACCGAGGGTTCCGGCTAAGGTGGGACCGAGGAATTTCGTGATGTTCAACAACCACCACCGCCGCCACACAGCAACAACGCCGCTCGTCAAGCTTTGGGCTTTGCTTCCACTGCCATTGTCGACAAGAACATCCGGGAGCTATGCGCGCCTCCCGGCCACATCTTCTTGCCGCCAATGTCTGCCCTCATCAACAGCGCGGCCCATCGCCCTAGCCCACGCGATGGCAAGCGCTCCGAGTCGACGGCCACGCCGCCCCTCAACACCGTCACCGATGTGGCCGATTTGCGAGCCGCGCTGTCGGCATTGCACGATCGAGAATCCGCAATCAAGGCTCGTTTCGATTCGCTCCTCGCTTCACAGCACGACTTGACGCGAGATCTCGGCCGACTGGACCTGCTACGAGCCGGGCTCGGGGCACAAGCCGTCGCTGCACGATCCATCAACAACGACATGCTATCTTCCGCGGCCGAGACCGCCGGCCGACTCAGCAATAGGGTGAAGGAGCTTGATTTGGAGAAGAGCCGCGTGGAGGATACCCTTGGCGTCGTGGAGCAGGTGGCCGAGCTCAAGGCATGTGTGAACGGGGTGGTCGGCTCCATGGGCGCCCCGCAAGACTGGGAGGCGGCAGCGGGATATCTGTCCCGGGCGAGCAAGGTTCCCGAGGAGATTGCCCGAGGCACTTTCGCCGCCAGTATAGTACCGAGTGCGGAGGTCCCGGACACCCCCTGGGTGACGCTGGAAAGCGCCAGAGAGTCTCTGTGCGGCCTCTTTTTGCGCGAATTCGAAAAGGCTGCTGGCGATGGCGACGGCACCAAGGTGACGCGGTTCTTCAAGCTTTTTCCCATGATTGGTCGGGCAGATGTCGGTCTGGATGTGTATGGGCGCTATGTCTGTCAGGGAGTGGCTGGGACGGCCCGCGCTACGCTGAAGGACAGTGTGGGCGGGCAGAACAGAAGGGAAGGCTACTTTTATGCCAACGCGCTGACAAAGTTGTTTGAGCACATTGCGCAAATCGTCGAGTCTCACGGTGGTCTGGTGGAGCGGCACTACGGCGTCGGGAAGATGGTCAGGGTCATTGAGCGACTGCAGATGGAGGCCGACGTCCAAGGGGGCATTATCCTCGACACGTGGAGCGAAGAAAGAGGCGTGGACAGGAAGATCACCGACGTTAAAAGTTATCCTTTTTCGTTTTTGGTACAGAGCGTTCTATCACAGGCTCCCCGGAGTGGCACGCCTCGAATCAGCTCCCCCTCGGTAGGAAGCAACAACCCCCGATCAAGCGAGGATGAAGGCGTCAATATGAAGGAAGTGGATGGACTACTCAGTGAGATTGCCGTCATGCTCGCCCGATGGTCTTTATATACCCGATTCCTGTCAGGAAAATGCATGGTAAGTCCTAAACACACCGTCGATTTTTTTTTTGTTTTTTTTTTTACTACTTTTATTGTTGAAGCTGGTTTGAGCCTCGGATCTTAATTTTTATTTATTTTTCTCTTTGATGCAAAATCATATGCTATAGGATGCGAATGATGACGGTGCTTCTCTGGTTTTACCAGAATTGCTGGTAAAATCAAATCTCTATCGCAAGGTTTCGGCGAAACTGACGACTCCGTACAACGTCATGACAACCTTTTTTTTCCGGAGGTCAGTAGAAAAGGCTTTCCAGTTGGACGAGTATCCTGCCGGACTGTCTCTCAGCCTGAACAAGGCTGTTGAAGGGAGCGCGCCGTTCATAATCACAGCTGTGGATGATGTCATGTACATTGTTGACAATGTGGTTCAAAAATCTATATCGACATCACAGCGGGATGTCATTTCATCCGTGCTGCCTACGGTAGGCCGAGTTCTGAGCTCAGACTTTATTGGCATGATACAACGTAAGATGCGAGATGAGTCGTATCCGAAGCCCGCCATGCACGAAGGCTTGCCTCCAGCGGACAAGATCATACAGTTCATGGTGCTCATCAACAGCTTGGATAAGTCAAATGAATACCTGAGCAGAATTATCGGCGGTCGCGTCAGCGTTGCGGAGGGGCAGGCGAACAACACGGTGACTTTGCAGGGGCCCTTGCAGGAGTATTTTCCCTTTGACAAGGACGTGGCGTTTGTCGCCAAGTCGTTACACGCCCTCGAAACAGGCTTCGTCGCCAGTTCCACAGAACTACTGAGTGAGGGCATACAAGTTCTCTTCGCGCAAGTCGTCAAGCTTCGCCTACGGTCCGTCATCAGCGAAACCTTTCGCGACGCCGATTATGCCCTTCTCGAGGAAGAACTGAGCGAACTGGCGCAGCAAAACGACGAGGATGAGGAGCAACTTTTGGAACAAGTTGGCCGGCGGTTCGAGCATGGCTGGGACCAACTGATGAGGCCGATCGCGCGAATCATGACCCCCGGCACATTCAGCATTCTCCTGGACCTGACCGCACGGCACTTGTCGAGGATCCTGGAGAAGAAGATATTGACGTATGTGGGCAAGACGAGTCCGTTTGGCGTGGTTCGCATCGAGCGGGACTTTACAAGTATAGTGAACATCGTGTCAAAGGGAGATTATCGCGTTCGGGAGACGTTCGGAAAGGTGACGCAGCTCCTCATGGTGGCGAATATGGAGGATGAGGAGTGGGAGGAGCTCTTGAGAGACGATGAGGGCGGCATTGACTGGGTTTTGACGATGGAGGAGATGAGGAAGGCTAGAGCTCTTGTGCGGAGATGATGGAAAATCGGAACGTGGCTGGGTGGCAGTCGTAAGGGACGAGCATTGAAGTAACCGGTTCTGATGCATGTGGTCAGGTCATGCAATAAAAAAAAAATTTGAGGCTGCAAAAGTGAACCGAAATCCGGACTTATCGTGGGGCCCATATGCTTGCAAGGGATTCTGGAGCTGGTGCTCGGGACATAGGAGACGGGCGCGTTGGAGTGGATGGTTGTAGAATTACCTCAATGTACATTTATTGCCTAGGCGAGCTTGTACCCTGTGTACGTACCGGCAATGTACTGGCTTTTTTTTCGGCCAAAGCTAGAGAACAACCAGGGCGTCATGGGGGTGGCAATGTTGATGTATGTCGCACGTGTGGGTTTCTTTCTTTCTTTCTTACTATTTGTTGCGTTGCCGTGAGAATGACACTTGACGTCAAGAAGTAGCCCTGAAATTGACATTCGGTGTCCTCATCCATGCACGTAATTACATGTACTATATTTCGAAAGCCCAGGTACATGTTTTGCGATGAAATATCCCAAAAGAAAAAAGGTCCAGTAACGAGGGCGAACAGCCTGTGCAAAACTGTGTTTGGTATAGGGTGTGTACCGAAGCCAAGATTTGCATCGTATTCCGACAACGATACAATCATTGCCGGCGCTGAAAGCCAGGATCAGAAGGGCATGATGCTTCAGAAACTTCACCGTCAGGAAACGAAATATGTGTAGTTCATTTTCATGACAAGGGGACTCCTGTCCGGAAAGTAAAACAATGAGCCGCAAGATGCGAGGTGCTCCAGTATGGATTATTGCCAGATCAGAAATATATATGATGATAAGTGAGAGGCTTTCAACAACAGCCCCGGTAATCCGGGATATGGGCTTGTGGTCTAGGGGTATGATCTTCGTTTCGCACCTGTGAAAGCTTGGATTCGTCTGAGCGATCAGTAATAGTTGCCTATGAATGGTCCCGGGTTCAATTCCCGGCGAGTCCATATTTTTGCGGGTCTATCCGACGTGACGCCTTTGTCTCTTGCGCCCCTTCCCTCGCTCTAGTAGGCAATCACCATTTCGTCAACAGGATAGTTTTTTTTTTTTTTTTTTTTTTTTTTTTTTTTTTTTTTTTTTTTTGGTTCTCTCTTTAGTTTCGTTTTCGCATTGAAATACTAAAGCATATTAAACTAAGATGGAACTCGTGGCGCAGCACTTGTTCCCGCTGTCATGGGCAATAAGAGCCGCTGCTACGTGACTCATTTCAAGCCGGGTCGGCTTTGGAAATTGTGGGTGGCCCTAGTGAGGCAGAAGAAAGATTTCCGACTGCGCATCGGAGGGTCCCCAGAAAAAAAAAAGATTATGAGTACATTGGAAGATTTTGCTTCAACAAAAAAACAAAAAACAAAAACAAAACAAAAGGTTCTTTTCACTTTTTAAAAACATTTCGAACTTTACGATAGGGTACCCTGGCCAGCGAGAACAGGTTCGCGCAAGCTATAAAAGACCGGGCTTTCACCTCCTCTCCATTGGAACCTCGCAGAGCAAGCACGCCTCTCGTCAATACTTGGACACCCCTCACCTCATTAGTCACAACGGCTCGAGTGACAAGACGTCGACTGATATCGGCATTCGGCCGAGCTCGCGCCAGTCCGGCTCGTCGTGCGGCGACGTTGCCGGCCATGGAAACCCGAGTGGTGTCGATACCCCGAGGGCCATCGTTGGGTTATTTCGACGATGAAAAGCGCTCGCTCGACCGGCTGGACCATTGGCACATCAGACCGGAGGCCAAGGATGCCGTGGCGGCGTTGCAACCGGCGGCGGACTATCTCCGAACCAAGGACACGCCCGTTGCGTTTCCCACAGAGACAGTCTACGGCCTCGGCGCAGATGCCACGCGGAGCGCATCCGTCCGGGGAATCTACTCGGCCAAGGGGCGGCCTTCGGACAACCCGCTCATTGTCCACGTGTGCGACCTGCACATGCTGCGGGCCTTGCTGGGCGCGCAGGACGGCGGCGAGCCCGGCGACGACGGCGGCGGCGGCGTCATACCGGCCCTGTACAGGCCGCTGATGGACAAGTTCTGGCCCGGCCCTCTGACCATCTTGCTGCCGAACCCGGATCCGTCTCCGCTGGCGCCCGAAGTGACCGCCGGCCTCGGCACCTTTGGCGTGCGGATGCCCTCGTCGCCGCTGGCCCTGACGCTCATCAAACTCGCCCGCGTGCCGCTGGCAGCCCCCTCGGCAAACGCCTCCACCAAGCCCTCGCCCACGACGGCCCAGCACGTCCAGCACGACCTGGACGGCCGGATAGAATGGATCCTCGACGGCGGACCCTGCGCCGTCGGCGTGGAAAGCACCGTCGTCGACGGTCTCTGCCAGCCGCCCGCCATCCTGCGACCAGGAGGCATAGCCATGGACGACATCCGCGCCTGTCCCGGCTGGGAGGGCGTCGTCAAGGCCTACCGGGACCAGAGCGAGGAGGGCAAGGCCGCGCCCCGCGCCCCGGGCATGAAATACAAGCACTACAGCCCCAGGGCGCGCGTTGTGCTGTATGAAGCGGCCTACGCCGCCGCCAAGGGGGGGATCGTCACGGCGGATGCGCACACGGCCCTGACGTCGTCTCCGCGCCCCCGTGGGCACGACGCGCAGACGACGACAGCCACGGGGCTCGGCTCCGTCAAGTTCACCGTGGGCGTCATCCGGACCAGGAAATGGCCCGCTGCGGCTGGTCTGCAGTGTGCCAACCTGCGACGTTTGTCCGCGGCTGACGACCCGGACGACGGAAGTGGTGGTGACGCGCGTGCGTACGAGCTATGTGTGGGCCAACTGACGGACCATGAGGGCGGCATCGTGGGGGAGGTGTTCGACATTGGTCTGGGCTCGGATGTCCAGGGCATAGCGCAGGGTTTGTTCGCCGCTCTGCGGGAGCTGGATGGACGGGGTGTGGATGTGATTTTCGTAGAAGGCGTCGAGGACGATGTGGACATTGCGGCGGCGGTCATGAATCGTCTTCGCAAGGCGGCATCTGACATTAGAGCATAGAACAAAAGAGCCCGGCACCAAGGTTAAGAAGGGATTCAAGAAAAAAAAAAAAAGAAGAAGAAGAAGCCTGGACCACCTCGCCCGTTTTTCCCTCGTGACTGTATATAGTCTCCATTGCGTCTCGTCTTCGTCAAGTTCTATTCCATGATTCCCTACGGTGGAGACCAGAACTCTATAAAGTTGTTTCATTCATGCAGCGCCAGGTTTTTTCAAAAAAAAAAAAAAAAAAGAAAAAAAGAAGAAAAAAAAAAAAAAAACACGTTGGAAGCCTTGCCTCTTGATATTTTGTGCCAAGTACATCGAAATAAGCAGCAGTAACAAAGCCCCTCCGCTCCACCATGAACATGTCCCTGATGTTTTCCTTGTTTTGTGTTTCTCATGTGGCCGATCATCACGTTTTCCTTCAGACCACGTCCCTCACCCCGCCACAAGCACCACGGCCTCACAGACCCTGCCGTAACCAGTCTGCCAACTTTGACTTGCCCAGTTGGGCGAGATTGTTGACGCCTTGTTCGCTGAGATCGATGCGACCAATCGGGACGTCCTGCGTCGGCGCCTTGCTGACGCGCTGAGCAATAATGGTCGGGTCAGTCTCGAGGATAATGCCGTCGTCGACAATTTCGTCAATGGCAAGAGAAACGAGGTCGTAGTTTTCGATAATGGTGCGCTTGTCGACGGATTGTCTGGCGGCACAAGGGGGGGTTAGTCGACGCTTGCTGACATGCATGTGTGTCTCTTGGTGTGTGTGATTTGGCAACGACGGGAAGGAACCAGATAGGGCAGAGTATCATATCATACTTGAAGACAAGGTGTAGCGAGTCACGAATGGCAAGAATTGCGTTGTATAACAGGATTTCGTTCTCTTCTAGGCTGCCAACCACGTAGATCATGATATCGGACTCGAGCTTGTAGAGGACAATCCGGTTATCGTACAGGATGATGTCGCCGGTCTGCTTGGCTGTCTTTTCGATGAGGCCCTTTTCGAACGCCTTTTGGGCCTTGAGGTCGGCATACGGGTTGGTCGACGCCGCGTCGCCTAGAATGTTTGTTTCACGGAATTTCAGCCCATGTTCTCCTGAAAGTTCCCGCGCGGTACGTGGTCATGCGCGCCGGGGAAAAGAGGAGTCGGGAATGGCAATGGGTGGGAAGTGGGATTTGGTTGGATTTTACCTGCGCCTGCGCTGTGAGGAGAGGAATAGTATTTGGCCAGGATCCTGGCGCCGTCCTCGGTGCCGAGAATGAGGACGGCCTGGACCGAGAAAAGCGTCATTCCAGGAGACATGGCGAGTGGGTGGTGGTGTTGCGAACTGGCGATGGTTTGCCGACGATCTGCGTAGCTGGCCTGGCTCGGCTCGTAACTCGTAACTTGGCAAGTGACCAGCTGTTTGTCCGCCGACCGACACTTGTTTGACAGGCCCAGACAGAGTCGAGTGGAGTGGAGGCTGGTGCCAGGCCTGTCTGCGGCTGAACACTTTGGCCGGGTCCGCAGCCACAGGTGGCTTGGGGGTCGCGTTTGCTGGAAAAAAGCCAATTAACGCGTGACGCGCTTCCCCGTTTTGCTGCCCTCACTCAACCGGACGCGATTCATTCATCAGACTACATACATGCGGACAGTACATACTGCACACACTGCACACACTGCGCATACACGCCTCTGCCCGTTTCTCAACGCCTGCCCTCCGCACCGACTCATGTGCCGTCAATCCAGCCCAGCTTGATCGCAGAGCACGCGAAATCCACCGCCATCATGTCGTCCCCGTCGAATCGTCGACAGCGTAGCTCGCAGGCCGGCACGCCTCGCCGATCTGCCCGCCACCAGTCCGAGGCAAACACCCCTCGCAACCCCAACCCTCCCTCACAGCCGGCGTCGAGCCCGATGTTCTTTCAATCCTCGCCGCCGCCGCCTGCCGGGAATGATGGCGATGGTGGTCTTGACAGGATTGTCTCCTCCCCGTTGAGGCAGATGACGAGTTCTCAGTCCACAGATGGTCATGCTGCTACGCCAAGTTCTCCGCTGCGACAGATGTCCGACACACAGTCGCAGTTGGATGACGGTCAACGAACGCCCAGGGCAAGCGGCCTATTTGCAGGAGGTCAGTCTGTAATGATGGCGCCTTCATCGTGACAAACACGACATCGAGGCGTGGAAAAACCATCGCTGACTCTCGCGCCTGTTTAGAATCATCGCCGATCCGTTACGAACCCAGTTCCAGCCCCGGCAGGTCCCAGGAGCATCGCTCAGAGCTGCGCAGTGAAAGCAGCGGTCTGTTTGTCGGCTCAGATCGCGGCAGTTCCGCTGCTTATCGACGTGGTGATATCAACTCGGATGCTATGCGCACGCCTCGCGCCACTCGCCGCATCGTGGTAGATGATACCGGCAGAGTTGTTCAAGAGGGGCAGAATCCCGGCTCGGACGCCGCGTCGTTTGCCAACCGAGATCCAAACACGTCCGAGGCTGACCATCTGGGTGGCCAAAGCCAGAGCCTTATTTGGGGTACCACGGTCTCCATTGACGATAGTTTTGCTACATTCAAAGACTTCTTACGCAACTTTACACAAAAATACAGAATGTACCGAGACGGGTTCTCGGATGCAGATGTGAGGGAATTACCTGACGCCGAGTCTAAACCGTACTGGGAAGCGTTGGAGAACATGCTGCTTCTCGGCACAACCAGACTGTATCTTGATATATCTGATCTCAACCTCTACCCCCCGACACGCAAGCTGTGGCATCAAATCCAGGCGTATCCTCAGGAGATCATCCCTGTAATGGATCAGTCTGTTCACGACTTGATGGTCGAGCTCGCTCGGGCTGACACGCTCAGAAACGGATACTCACAAAGCAGTGCTGGTCAGCGAGATTCTCAAAACCAATCCAGCACTCAGAGCTCCGAACCCATCTTTCCCAGCTCTGACCGTCCGGACGATGCTGCTACGCCTCGCCCGCCGCAGGATCAACCATCGCTGGAGGACCAGGTGTCTTCGTCCATCTATGTTGTTCGTCCCTTTGGTCTCGATCAGCCCACAAACTTGAGAGACTTGAACCCATCTGGTGAGAAGGACAAACCCCCCTCATGTCCCACACCACGCAACTTCAGTGGGCTGGCGACCATCTTCACGATGTATATTAACCAAACCCTTTTCACCTAGACATGGATCGTCTGATTTGCATCAAAGGTCTTGTCATTCGAACGACTCCTGTGATCCCTGACATGAAGGATGCTTTCTTTCGCTGCAACGTCTGCAACCACTCCGTTAATGTTGGTCTTGACCGTGGCAAAATCCATGAGCCGACGGAATGCCCCCGTCGCATCTGCAAGTCCAAGAACTCGATGCAAATTGTTCACAATCGATGCTCCTTTGAGGACAAGCAGGTCATCAAGCTGCAGGAGACGCCGGACTCGGTCCCTGCTGGTCAAACCCCGCACTCTGTTTCTGTTTGTGTGTACAACGAGCTGGTAGACTTCTGCAAAGCGGGTGATCGCGTTGAGCTGACGGGCATATTCCGCGCCAGTCCTGTGCGGGCGAACCCGCGTCAACGGGTAGTCAAGAGCGTCTACAAAACCTACGTGGACGTTCTTCATGTTCAAAAGGTCGACAAGAAGCGTATGGGTGCTGACGCGACTACCCTGGGCGTCACAGGAGAGGACGAGGCGGACAAGGGAAGCAATGAACTGGAAGAGACTCGTGTCATCACCCCCGAAGATGAGGCCAAAATCCGAGAGACCGCGGCGCGCGATGACATTTATGAGCTCCTTGCCAGATCTCTCGCGCCCTCCATCTACGAGGCAGATGATGTCAAGAAAGGCATTCTCCTGCAGCTCTTTGGCGGCAGCAACAAGACGTTCCACAAGGGCGGAAACCCCAAGTACCGAGGCGACATCAATGTGCTGCTGTGCGGTGACCCTTCCACGGCCAAATCGCAGATCCTCTCGTACGTCCACAAGATTGCACCGCGAGGCATCTACACCAGCGGCAAAGGCTCTTCGGCCGTCGGTCTCACAGCGTACGTGACGCGTGACCCTGAGACGAGGCAGCTGGTCCTCGAGTCTGGCGCCCTGGTGCTCTCCGATGGCGGTGTCTGCTGCATTGACGAGTTCGACAAGATGTCAGACGCGACTCGATCAGTGCTCCACGAAGTCATGGAGCAGCAGACCGTCTCCGTGGCCAAGGCCGGCATCATCACCACGCTCAATGCCAGAACCAGCATCTTGGCCTCTGCCAATCCCATCGGCAGTCGCTACAACCCGAACCTGTCGGTCCCCCAGAACATCGATCTGCCGCCGACCCTCCTCTCTCGTTTCGACCTCGTCTACCTGATCCTCGATCGCGTCGACGAGAAGACGGATAAGCGGCTCGCAAAGCACCTCCTCTCCCTCTACCTCGAGGACAAGCCTCATCACGCGCCCACGGGCAACGACATTCTGCCCATCGAATTCCTCACCCTGTACATCTCCTACGCCCGCTCCAAGATCCAGCCCGTCATCTCCCGCGAGGCGGGCGAAGAGCTCGTCAGCTGCTACGTTGCCATGCGCGCCCTCGGCCAAGACGTCCGTGCCGCGGAGAAGCGCATAACCGCCACGACAAGACAGCTCGAGAGCATGATCCGGCTGTCCGAAGCCCACGCCAAGATGAGGCTCTCCGACACCGTCACCCGCGACGACGTGCGCGAGGCCAACCGCCTCATCCAGACCGCCCTCAAGACAGCCGCCACGGACTCCCAAGGCCGCATCGACATGAGCCTCCTCACAGAAGGCACCAGCGCCGCGGACCGCAAGCGCCGCAGCGACCTCCGAGACGCCCTCATCAAGCTCCTCGACGACATCACCGCCGGAGGGAACAGCGTTCGCTGGTCCGACGTAGCCAGGCGTCTGAACGACGCAGCAAGCCTGCCCGTCGAAACAGCCGAGTTCAACGAAGTCATGCGCAGCTTGGAGACGGAGAATCTCATCTCCGTCACGGGCGAGGGCGCACGAAAAATGGTACGCCGAGTCACGGCCGTGGTATAGATGGGGGCGAGGGGGTACATGGGACATGTGCATGTATGTATACAGACCGATGAGATGAAAAAGCTGTACAAAGAGCTTTTT
>SRPV01000054.1:0-47198 GCA_018360135.1 Claviceps sorghi | reverse complement strand
GTTTTTCAAAAAAAAAAAAAAAGAAGAAGAAGAAAAAGAAAAAAGAAAAAAGAAAAACCGTCGCAAACCCACCGACACATGCCACACCACATGGTGTGCGACTCACCTCAGCTACCCAAGTCACACACGCGACCACCTCCTTCCCGAATCCTTCCCATCTGGGCTGCTTGGCCGGGGTCCGTCACCTCATCCGAGGTCCTGGTCCCCCTTGACAGACCAATGCGGCTCACGAGATGACATAATGGCATGCTTCGTACCGGAGCAAGGAGCCTCCATCATCTCTCTCTCCTCGCCGGGCCTGCCCAGAAACTCCAGACCCAGCCGTGATGAGCATCATGGAAACCACCGGTCACAGTCAGCCCGCGGGACGATGCATCAATGTCTTGCCCTTCTCGGGGCAGCAGGTCAGGTGGGCAGATGGTCACTTTTGCACGGCACTTGTACGGACTGTGCCATACTGTTGCGCGAAAAAAACGGGCGTGGCCACACCACATTAATCAGCGCTGTTAGCTAGACCTATATTGCAACACACCCCCTAGCTTCTAGACTTTAGTTGGAAGTTTAGAGCTATAAATCAGCAATATCCTATAGTAGACCAAATGCTAATGGAGTTCCTGTGTGTTCAGCGTTTTATATAGGTAGGCATCTGGTGGGATTCGAACTTATAATCAGTGGAAGTTACAGGCACATAGGCCTCCCGGGCTCATAACTGTTGCGCGAAAAAAACGGGCGTGGCCACACCACATTAATCAGCGCTGTTAGCTAGACCTATATTGCAACACATACGACTCTGGTCTTTGCCTGGTCTGGTGGAACGGCGGTCGCAGAGCCGTCAGGTTCAGTGTACCCAGGTACGTATGTACAACAGTATGAGGCATACCAGAGTCCCGACCGAGGCCCAGGACCATCAGGACCATCAGGACCACCAGCCCGTCGAGTGCCGTTGATTATCATCAGAATGCCACATGCATGCTCCGACGCATGCCGTGGTAGAGGATCCACGGCGATGACCAGTGTGGGTTTCGTCTGGTCTCAGATGACCCCTCGGGGCGTCTTTTTGACCCTCCCTGACCTGGGCCCTGGATCCAGCGCCAACATGCTCCAGAGTCCAACATGTAGTCGATAGTCTCGCGATAGTCACGACAGCGTCTAGCATGGCGAACAAGGCGTCCGCCGTGCAGCGGTGACATGTATGCAGTGAAACGCCCCGTTGGACGCTGTTCAACCGCTGTTCTGTGCAGTTGCTGCACCCCGCGTTCGGCTTCTCGCATCTGAGATTGCCGTCATTTGTGATGGTTTCGGGGGCAGATACGCGTCAGCCGGTCGGCCCCCTTTTCTCTTTTCTCGACTTTTTTATTTCTATTATTATTTTCACGATGAGCAGGGCAAACATGGTGACTGTCACGTCACGTCACGTCACGTCACCCTCACCCTCACCCTCACCCTCAAACCTTCACCGGGCCATGTGTCTTGCAGCCCTGGCGACAAAGTCCTCCATGCCGCGATTGCGCCGGGCTGAGGGGGGTGTCAAGTGCTGCCCGGTCGATGGCCTGGACATCACGTTATGACGAGGCTGGGGTCGAGATGCAAACCCTCGAGACAAATGGCCCCAAGTGTTTGCTCGGAGAGACCAGACTGAACAGGGCGGCCGCATCTGCTGGCTTCGGCATTCGCGGCGCAAGACCACGCGCCGGGTTCCGTGACCACGTCCGAGTCTGGACTGGACCAGACGTCCATTTCAACGCGGCCTCATCGGTTCTATGTCGTCCCCTGCTGCCTGGTGCCTGGTTCACTATGCGTCATGCAAGTGCGGCCACACTGTCTCGTGGGAAGTTTCACAATCTCGACCAACGCCGCCATGGTGAGGCCGAGACGGCCAGGGCGTCACCTGCCGCACATGTTTCGCGGCGGAGCAGCCGCAGCAAGTCTGTAGACAGTATGTTGACAGTCCAGTCTGCAGACAGTCTGCAGATGAACCGAGGATTCCAGCGCCCATGCCGCCATCCCCCGTCGCTGGTCCCCAAGGTCGGCCAACACTGAAGCTTCCACGGTCCACGCCTGGCTGACCAGAAGCCTCAAGCTGCCAACCGAATGTTGACAGACATGACTGCCGACGGCAGCACTGCGCAGCACGGCCCACACCGCCACAGGCCATGCTCTAACCGACATGGACTGTCGACGTGCCCTCGTGAGTCGGCCACGGCCCCTGCATCCCCTTCAGTCCGCCCCAGGGAGGCCCATGATTGCCAAAAACAGCCCATGACGCAAACGTGCAGCGCCTCACAACCCCACATAAATATCGCCCATGTCCGCAACCTCGTCGACGACAACCCTGTGCCAAAACAAGCGCCCGGGCTGTTTCCTTGTATCGAGCGAGTGGCATGGGCAAAGAATTGCTGCGGGGGGCGTACGAGGTTGGCTTGCCTGGTGAGGTCCGATGCAGGGAGCGAGTGACACAATCCCTGGAGCGGAAACACCAACTTTTTTTTTCTCTTTTCTCTTTTCTTTTTTAAAGAGTATTCTTTTTTTTTTCTTCCTTATTTCCTTTACTGCGTTATGCTGTTATACCTGTTCATATGGTAATATAGTCCTACATAGAACATACATAATGGCGCTCACAGCCTCCCAAGTCACCATGCTCATCAAACAAATCATGCCCAAATCACTCCTGCAAGACGCGTTATCAAATCCCGCCAACGGCCCACATCCCACCATCCATCAAGACCAACCTCTTCCACAAGGCGCGAGCTGCCCGCCGCCGCATCGGGCAGCATCCCTCTGCATGAGCCGCGGCGTTATGGTACACAGTCACTCGAGGCGCGGCCATCGTCGCTTGTCGACAAGACCAGCCAACGACTTGGTAGGTCATGGTGCTAGGCTGGCCTTACGTCCCATGTCTGCAGTGAAATCCTCCTCCATGTAGGCCATACTTGGTTGATCCTGTCCAGAGGCTGCTGGCTCGCAAGGTCCTCGTACTTGTTGTCATTAGATGAGGTAACAGAGCGATCTAGCCTGTACACGGATCTGCAGCTAGTTGGTGAATAATATCCCGTCGCAAAACAGTGCTGAGTATTTTCACCTCGCATGTCTTTTAGTAAATATCAGGGGGCCGACTTTGATCCGGGGGACAACTCGTCAAGCTTTTTGATCCGGGCGGAGCTAGCACTAAATTCACCTTTTCCAAACTGCCGGACCGGAAACGGCAATGTAGGAAAATCATGGGAAAGGAAAGATGCCCGAATGCTTTGTTCCACGAACCCTGGTCACAACGGAGAAGATGGCCCCACAGATCGCACAGATCGCACAAATCTCGGCCAGCCTCATACATATTGCAGAATCTGTTCCTCCAGCCATCTCACCTCGTCTCTCTTCCGGAAGCTAATGACCGGCCACTCGACCATGGTGCAGCACCAGTTCTCTGACGATGACCACAAAAACTCACCCACAAAGAGAGTGACTGACAGCGAAGCCATCGACCTCGCCGCATCGCGCCTTTCCGCATTGAGCCGCACCGGCTCCAACAGCAAGGAGCAACGTCGAGACCGCCCATCCGCCTGCGGCTCTGACAAGGGCCCTCATTCTGACCAAGTCAGCAAACTTTCACGTCGATTTCCTCCCCTTCTCCAAAAGCTTCTTCGGGGAGGCAGAATCGAGGAAAATGGGATCCGTCCAGTGCCTGTCGAGGAGCGGAAAGAGCAGCGTTTTTTCCACATCTTCACCATCTGGTTCTCCGTCAATTGCAATGTTCTAGCGTATGTCAACGGGCTCGCATCAAATGCCGCATGGAACGCCTGCGGACGCTGATTGTCGCACGACATCTGCCACAGTATTGCGTTTGGCATGCTCGGTCCCCTGGCATATCATCTCAGCCTGCGCGACTCGGCCCTCGTCATTCTCTTTTTCAATCTCCTCGCCTGCGGTGCGCCTGGACTCTTGGCCACATTTGGCCCAAAGACGGGCATGAGACAGATGATCCACGCTCGGTACAGTTTTGGGTGTGTTTAGGACTTTGCTTCTCGCTTCTTCTACTTTTCCTCCTCCTCCTTTTCTTTTTTTTACTGCGCTGACAGCCCCATTCAGTCGCCATCTCGTAATCCTCCCAGTCTTGCTCAACCTTGCCACATTGACGGGATTTAATGTCATCATTTGCGTCGTCGGAGGACAGTGTCTGTCAGCGATATCGTCCGGAAGCATCACACCGAGCATTGGCATTGTCATCATTGCCATTGTCTCGTTGATTGTCTCCTTTGCGGGGTTCAAGGTGCTGCACATTTTTGAAACATTTTCATCTATACCCGCTCTCATCAGCATCATCATTGCCGTAGGCGTAGGGGGAACTGGGCTTACAAACCAGTCAACACCTTCCGACAGCGCCATGGCAGCCGACATCTTGACTTTTGGCATGATCGTGGCGGCCTACCAAATTCCCTGGGGTGCGATTGCCAGCGACCTGACCACATACTTTGATCCCCAAGTACCGTCGTATGTTCCCCTGTTCCCACTAGACGTGGTTGGGTACTGACAATAATGCTAGATGGCGAGTCTTTCATTACACGTACTGGGGTCTGTTGATACCAACAGTTCTGCTCATGACCCTCGGTGCCGCAATCGCGGGCGCACTGCCCAACAATCCCGCATGGGGACAGGGCAACGAGGCTTATGGAATTGGAGGAGTTCTGGCAGCCATGCTGAGCAGCGCAGGAGGTTTTGGCAAGTTCGTGGTGGTGTTGCAGAGTCTGTCTCTTCTCGGCAATACATGCAGCAGCTTTTATGCCATCACGCTCAATTTCCAGGCCCTGGCGCCCATTTTTTTCAGAGTGCCTCGATACCTCTTCGCCGTCATCACCACCGCCGTCATCATTCCCGTGGCCATCTACGCATACCGGGACTTTTACACGAGCCTCAGCAATTTCATGTCGTTGATATCATATTGGTCAGCGTCGTTTGTCGGCATCGTCATCGCCGATCACGTCGTGATTCGACGCTGTCGCTTTGACTCGTACAATTTGTCTAGTTGGAATAGGGGAGACGAATTACCCCTCGGCATCGCGGCTCTCGCAGGCGCTGTGCTTTCATCTGGCTTGGTCGTGCCGTGCGTGCGAGAGGAATGGTATATGGGTCCGATCGCGAGCAAGACAGGGGACATTGGATTTGAGGTTGCCTTTGCCCTGAGTGCGCTGGCGTATATGCCGCTGCGCATGGTCGAGAAGAAGCTCAGCGGTCGGTGACATGAGAATGGCCTCATGATTTGGGCATTCCACTTCCATGGCGGAAGCGGGAGACGATGCACTACATGTGCTACGTACTAGATTCATTTGTGCATACTTACTTACTTACATGTATCTACATGAAGTACTGGGATGGGTACCTGGGCAGATGGCGCAATTTCAGTGCTGATGCCTGTTTCGGTTCTTCACGCTCGCATGCACTTGCCACAGCGTAGGTCGACGGCCGCTGGCTGCGTTTGTCAGAGCCTCTGGTGTGCAGGTGCGGACGCACTGTGCGCAAGATCAGCCCCGTTCTGGCCATGTCCCCGTCTCAGCTGCACGTGTGACTCCTACTTATGAATTGACACTCATGGGCGAGCTTAAAAGTGTGAGGCTCCCTGGCATTACCATCTCCAAGAGCTCTCTCCATATCTTCGACTACTTTTTCGATTCACTCGTCGGCCGTCTTACGCTGCCCTCGTCGCGAGCGTTTCCAAGCCTCTGAAGGACACAAGTATGATTTTTCAGCCGTCCCCCGCCTCTCCGGGTTTTAGGAGAGGTCTCCCAGCGTGAGCTCATGGACACCTCCAACACAACAACAGCTGCTGCTTCTCGCCAGATCCTGCGGTTCTTCCAGTCCCGGCAACGCGAGCTCTCAAGACCCCCTTGGTAGTTTCTCGGCGTCGTGGTGGCCCTTGTCTGGCGTCCAAGATCAGTCCCCCAACCATCACGGCGATATTGGAGATGTGAATACTGCATTTTCGTCCGACCACTCCTCCGACAGCTCCTCGCCGCAGCCCCTACCTGCCCATGATTTCGTCCTTTTTGATCAATTCTTTGGTTCGCTCCCACTTATCGCCTGTCCGACTTCAATTGCAGCTGCTTCTTCAGCCACTTCAGACGATTGGTTATTGGCCTTGTCACCATCGTGCCTTGATCAACAACATCAAGACGATACCGGTTTGAATCCCGGTTTTTCTCGCCAGCATAGCCAGAATTTTTTCAAACCCCCCCCCCCCCCCCCCAGACCTCATCGATTTCCACGGGTCTAGCATTGATGGATCAGATATGACCTTTTTGGGACGTTCCGAGGGCGACAGTTCTGAACGTGGCATGATTGAACTAAGTGAGTGTCTTGTACGCTATGGTACCATGTGCAACTAAAAAGGACAACACAAGGGGCGGAATCGCTGACACTTCAAGAGCAGGCCCTAACGATCTTCGTCATTTGCACCACCACCCTGTCATTCTCAGACGTGGAAGCCAGGCCTGTAACGGAAGCGATGTCCCTATTCTTCCTCTCCCACGTCCGAACAATTACTCTTCCCACCGCCTCGCCGCAGCGTTTCCCCTCGATAGAGCTATGCCCAATGCCGCCACACCCACCGTCCTGCCTACCCCGCAGGTATCATCAGAAACATCACTGTCGTCAAACCCACACGTTTTCTCGGAATTCCATACGTCTCCCCAGCCCAAGCCTCACACTTCATCCGCTCGCAGCGGCATTGTCGGTTCCAAACGCAAACATACCTCTGCACCCTGTGCGGCCTTGGATCCTGATGACAAGGACGCTCAGCTTGCCATCAAGCGGCAGCGCAATACCATAGCTGCCCGAAAGTATCGTCAGAAGCACCTCGATCGCGTTTCAGATCTCGAGAGGGCTCTTGCCGAAGTCACAGGCGAGCGGAATGAGCTGAGATTGCAGCTTGCACGGCGGGAGGCAGAGGTGGATGCACTTCGGGAGATTCTTGCTAGAACCTGAAGGACAAAATGGAACATCTTCCCCCCCCTTTATTGACGTATTTTGGTCAGCGTCACCGGTCGTGTCAAGAATACAGCAGGAGGCAGCACACCTGGGGCAGGCGCACGGTCTGCAGTCTTTGCGACAACTTGTTCATTATGCGCAATTGTCGTTGTGCCTGGCAGTTTATTCTATCCAACACAAACCGTTGTGATTTTTTGCTGGTCTGCTGCATGTGTAATGCCCGGCTTTGGAGTCAAGCCCTTCCAATGTACTTTGACCTACGCGACGCGGCATTTTGTGCGGTCTAGATGTCCTGTCCTTGTCGTCATCTGCGGAAGACGTCCCTGCGACCCTTTCTGACAGCCAACACCAATTCACGAGTAATGGTTATTTCAGACCGGGCTTCGCATTGAGCAGGTCCGGTTCGCGGTTTTCGTCCTTGCACGTGTCCTGGGCATTATCATGAAATTCTCGTCCAACTCCCCTGGAATAGATTAAACTGTGCGGCGCACCGTGTCCTCGCGGCGCTACGTGGATTCGACGGCCTGATCTGGCATGGTGAAATGACTCATTCTCACTCATGTCGTGTTCTGGTCAGGATGACTCTCACTTCAATGGGTGCGTGGATCTTTTGTGCCAGTCTGGACGAGATGGTTTAGCTGCTGGGGACTTGAATGACGAGTGGGCTGGCGGGTGTGGACCGTGATGCTGTTGCGGTCTGTTCTTGTGTGATGTGTTTGTCAAATCTCTTCTGTTCTACTCGCACTCTAGGCTCAGTCAGGTCTCACCATAGGCAATTTTTTTTTCCTTTTCTTTTTACTTCTTTTTACTTCTTTTTATTTCTTTTTATTTCTTTTTATTTCTTTTTATTTCTTTTTATTTCTTTTTATTTCTTTTTATTTCTTTTTATTTCTTTTTATTTCTTTTTATTTCTTTTTTTCCTTTTTATTTCTTTTTAAATAAAGAGCCCTAAATAGTAGAGCACTATTCAGAAATGTCTCTTAAGTCCTAATGTACACAGTTTTTTTCCTTTTTTTTATTCTTTTTTTGTGTCCCCCTATCCAAACAAAAAAAAAAAAAAAACAATACTTATCGTGCGGATGGCGTGCACTTGTCCAAGGTTGAGTCACAAACACGACTCAACTCGCTCCATCATCTCCACCATGCCTGGACAATACAATCACAGAAGCGGTCCCGCTACTGCTGTGGTTGTCGCTTCTCTCGGAAGAACGCACCCAAGGTTCCCATCAAGCTGCCAAGCATATAATTACTACTGCTCTTCTCAGCACCCAGGCCATCGCGTATCCATCCAGGTAACTTGTTTCGGATGCGATCGGTCGAATACCTCTTGTCAACGAGAACAATCGCCGCATAGTCCCCCCTGTGGCGTATAGCCCGTCCAATACTCTGATTCACGGCCCGCATGCAGGCATTTTCGTAGAATTCCCGAGCTGCCTTCTTGGCCTCCGCCGTGGCTTCCGCCTTGGGCATTGTCGGCCCGCTTGGCCCCGTCAGGTTTGCAAATGTAGTCGCTTCGATGTACTCCATCTTTGCCGTCCACTCTGGTGAGGCAATGTTGGGATACGGCAGACCAACGACCATTACGCAGCGACCGAGGCGGTCCGAGAAGTTGATGCCTTCCGACATTTTCCCCCCGACGACGCTTAGAAGTAAGGCACCACCTTGGCCCATCAACGGCGTGGCGGCTGGATGTGTCTGGGTGCTGCCGAGAATGGCTTGTGTGTACTCTTGCAGGACGTCGTCGCTCGAGCAGCCTTTGCTTTCCCGGAATACTCTCTTGCGAGCTTGCAGTCGGTCCCATATGGTGGGCTGCGCGTTCTTCTTCTGGGACACCCGGCCCCATGCCGCGCTGACCTCGTCGAGATATCCGTAGCTGGGGAAGAAGACTACCACGCCGTCTGGCACGACGGAGCAAATGTTGAGAATCGCCAGTCCTAGCTCCTTGATCATTTCTTGGTCTCCTCGGCGTTGATAGCTGAATTCAAAGGGGGTTCCGCCGGCACGGGTGCCAGCTAGAGTCCAGACACACAAGTTTTGGCGCGGTATGACGTGCCCGCAGCTGAGAGTCGTAATTTTAGTCTCGTTTAATCCTGGGAAAAGATGGTGTTTGTAGTCGTCGAATGGCGACATGGTCCCGCCAGCCAGGATCACGGCTCTGGACGCTGATACAATAGAGGAGAATGCATGGGTTGGCGATAAGAGCAGATAGGATAGCTGGATATCTGACGGTGGGCTGCCAATCTTCTGGTAGAAAATTCGACCCTCGGAGCTCAGGTTCGTGAGAGCAATCAGAAACGAAACCAGGGCATGAAGAACGGGCGAGCTAGTCTTTGTCACGCTGTTCTTATTGCTGGAGCCGCCTTCACTGGTACTTTCCTCCACATGTGCGGCATAGCTCTGGATCTTGTAGGCCAGCTTGGACTCTTGGATGTACTGAATGAGCTCAAACATGTTGATTTGGTCAATTCCCTTTGTTCGCGTCAAATCGTTTGCGTCGACAATGCCGTGGTCGTTCTGGTGGTAAGAAGAGAAAATTAGCAGACGAGAGCCGACATGACTGCAAAACAATCGTTTCATTTCCTTCCGTACCTTCAATCCACCGGCATTTTCCATCCATTCAGTCAAACCATCGATTACCCGGCCAACTCTGCCCACATTCACTCGATTGACACCCTTGAGCTTCTTTCCAAAGCGTCTGACATATACGCCGAGCATGGCACGTCCCCTTCGCAGCTCACTTAGTTTTATATCTGCTGCATGGACGTTGGCGATGGCATCCATGATGTTGTGTGCTTCGTCAATGATGACGACATTGCCTTCCAACTTGATGCCGAGCGCCTCTCGGGCTGTTTTCTGTAGCAGCAGCGGGTACGGAAGCGTGATGATTTCTGCGCCTGGCACGGCGGAGCGCGACGCGTAGTAAGGGCAAACCGACAGAGACTTGCCCAGTTGATGAAGGTCCTCAATGTCAGGTATGGTGGCCAGAGCTGTGTCGCGGAACTGATGTGTTTCGCTGAGCAGCTCCTCCCTGGGCACAAAGGAGCATTTCGTGGTGGATTTGGATTGCTGGAGCTCGGAACACCGGTCGTTGATTGCCTGAACGGATCCGAGTCGCGATACCGATGGGTTGATGCATAGTCTTTGACGCGAGGATAAAGGGACCAGTTTCACTGGCTCTGAGGCTCGCTCGTCATCAACAGAGAGTGATGGAGGCAACGATGCAGGAAAGACGGGCCGACGCAATTCAGTAATAAACTGAGAAAGTTGCGAGTGCGTTCTTGATGTGTAATAGATCTACAAAGGTCACTAAATGCCTCGCGCCGTGGAGTAGAGATGGTAAGGGCGGCACGTTCTCGCACCTTTATCTCCTCATCTAGGATCTCCTCGTCGCCTTCTTTTTTGCGACCTCCGCCGAGGCCAAGGCGCTCTAATGTTTCACGAGACTCTTTGCTAAGCCCGGATAAAGCATCACGCGGACGAGCATCGTGGTCGTCCAAATCTTCCAGGAGCCATTCGGCTTCATGGATTTCTACGTTCTTGCGACTGCCTGCATCTTCAGGTGCTGCTAAGCGGCGTCGCTTTCTCCCTCGATCTTCGAGGGCTTTCTCTTTCAGACGGACGGCGGCAAGTCTCTTTTCTCTGTCTTGCCACCGCTGGACCAGCTCATCACGCCTGCGTTTGAGAAGCTGGTCAATAAGCCATGCTGGCTCGTCTTTGAAAGACTCTCCTGCCTCACGGAGAGTTGTTTCAAATCGGCTTGACTTGTGATTTCGAAGCCATGTGAGTGATGCACATATAAGAGAGAGAGATTTGCCCTACGAACTCTCGCATTAGTCCCAGCCCCCGTTGTGGGCACACACGCCACCATTGCGTTCAAAGCTGAAATAAGAAGCGCGAATGCTGACATACAGTTCCTGTCGGGCTCTCGAGAATGCCAACCTGGCCTCCGCCTTGTTCTAGAACACCATACACAGTCCTCATGAACTCCTCTTGAACATTGTATGGTGTGAAAGGATGATGGAAATCCAGCTTTTGCAAGTGGTGCATTGCACCATCCACATCGACCTCTGAACCCATTATGAACCCATGCTCACACAGTGCGTCATATCTTGTTGTGATGTCGAGATCCACGAATGCATTCGTTGCACGGGTGGAGTCGTCAAGTCATCGTCGTTTCAGACGCGAGTTTCAAGGTCACCTGATGCGGTGGATGGCGGCTTGCTGGCCCCACACGTGGAACAGGGCGAATGGGCAGTGCACAAGTCCACAGTCCACATGCACCACACAAATTGCTTAGGGCTGGACTGCCCTCTCGCTAACAATTTTCCGAGGCTCCGTCCCAGTGACCCGAACGCCAGTAGGCGCAAAACCATCACCGACCACTTCCAGTCTTCGACGCAACATATCGGAAAAGCGACAACAGCACAACCGTCGCCATGCCTACCCGAACCTCGAAGACCCGCAAGCAGTACGTGTTTCTACCAACTCCCCGCGAATTACACTGGCGATCTCGAAACAATTGAAGACGGCACTTTATTGCCCAACGGAGCTTCTTCTCGCCCGGACAGACAGCGCCATAAACGCCATGGAAAACAAACGCTAACAAATTGTTTTTTTTTCTCTGTACAGCCGCGGCCACGTCTCTCACGGACACGGTCGTGTCGGCAAGCACCGCAAGCATCCCGGTGGTCGTGGTCTGGCTGGTGGTCAGCACCACCACCGTACCAACATGGACAAGGTTCGACCGACCCGGAAGAGAACGACGCGACACGAACGCAGCGCGGTGGCTAACGGATAATTTTGAAAACAGTACCATCCCGGTTACTTCGGTAAGGTTGGTATGCGATACTTCCACAAGCAACAGAACCACTTCTGGAAGCCCGTCATCAACTTGGACAAGGTATATTTCTCCCTTTTCTTTCTGTCAGCGCGGAACGTATCGTCTTCTCAAGGCCTAAGACCCGAATACCTGGCCAATTCCAAGAAATTGTTCATTTCTTGTTCAGGCGGCAATGCACGAACACATGACTTGAGAATGATGGGCGACGACCATGAATTTTTGTCTTTTTTCTTTAAAACTTGAATTGACAAATTCCTTAGCTGTGGACGCTTGTTCCCGCTGAGACCCGCGATGCCTACATTTCCGGCTCCAAGACGGATACCGTCCCCGTCCTCGACCTGCTCCCCCTCGGTTACTCCAAGGTTCTCGGCAAAGGCCGCCTCCCCGAAATCCCCCTGGTTGTTCGCGCAAGATGGGTCAGCAAGCTGGCTGAGCAGAAGATCAAGGAGGCTGGCGGTGTTGTCGAGCTGGTTGCGTAAATAATGCACAACAAAACAAGACATGATTTTTTTTCACGTTCATGAACCCACTTTCTCCATGATATGTGTGTCCAAAATCAAACCGGGTCCACTTATGGAAGTCAGCAGGTGCCATCAAGATATAATCTTGGGGCGACATATGGGAGGGATGCATTTATTTTTTCTTCCCGTAACGATGCAGCCTTGTACATTTGAGGTGCAAAAACAAAGGGAAACGGGTCCCAGGGTCGGGTTTTCGGGCTTAAAGCTTTGCGTCAGGGAACTCATTGACGTACGGAGTTGAACGAATACAAAAACAAAAAAAAAAAAGGACGTCACGGATTTTTCGCCTAGCATGTCATGACATGATGTGCCAAATGCAATCTTTGAGTGAGATGTGGTAATCGCTACAACCAAGGCTGTCCGACTCTCGTCCTGGACGATGGACTTGCAAAAGGCCTGTTGCACGACATGAGCAAAAATGCGCAATAGTATGTGCTCACAGACCAAAGAAGCCATGTCATAATGTCGATAATGTACTATGCTCTCCATTCGTGGCTCCAAATCGCCTGACCGTACGCCCAAAAATGCTCTGATTTTACACATGTACGAGAAATCCCGGGTGGTTCCGTCATTTCAATCAAACCTGGTATCAAATAACGCAAAAAAACACCATTCTGCTGAAACCTCAGCAATGCGTTGGTGCTACCCAGCCAAGATGTCCACCTCATCCTCGTCTCCCATTACCTGGCGGTGTGGCTGATCGATTTGCAAGAAAGGATGCTCTAATGCCTGTTCTGCCGTGATCCTCCTGGTTGGATCCAGCTCCATGCATCTCTCCAAGAATCGCACTGCCAACTTCTCCTCTGGAGTCAGCGGCTTGTCATCTGTCCGACACGTGCTCCATAGGATGATCTTCTCCATGGTAAATCCTTGTTGACCGATGGTAGGAATATTGGTTTCAAAGACGCATCCGTGTAATAGTCCCGCAGCTTTCATACGCTTGGATCCAAAGATGGTCGCAATCTCAATCATGGCTTCCACGTCGTCTGCTGAGTTGAAGAATGGAAATCGTTTTGAAAGAATGGTCAATAGGATGACTCCGGCTGACCATATATCAATGGAGGTTGTTTGTTCCGTACACTTGAACAAAACCTCGGGAGCGCGGAAGCCTCTCGTTCCTGCGCGATTGGCGCGCTTTGACAGACGGGTATCCGACTTGGGATAGCCTGGTTGCGACGTTGTGGCGGTTTGAGCCCACACGGAATTCGCCTGGCGATGCTTGCGAGTCTCGCGATGTTCATGGCAAAGACAAGGCTTAGAATCAGAACCTTCCCGTTCTGCCAGTCCAAAGTCCACAAGAACACCGTGCTGAGTCGACGGGTCATATAGAAAGTTGGTTGGTTTGATATCACGATGTAGTATTTTGTGCTCATGCACACTCCTCAGGGCAGTAAAGAGCGATCTCAAATATATGGCAATGTCATGTGTCGTCATGTCTCGGAAATACCTTCGGAAATCGCCATGTCGGAAGTAGGGCAGTATCGCAACCACCTGGTCGGTGTTGCGAAAGGCCGTGATCAGGGGACATACAGAGAGGCACTGGCGCAAATCGTGCAACAGTTCAAGTTCGTTCAGAATTCTCGCCGGACTCGAAGTCACGTATATCTTTTTGATCGCAACAAACCGCGGCCTGCGCCGTTGGGAGTGTTCTGACGAAGCGTGACTTCCATGTCTCTTGAGTGGCGGAGGAGTCCATTTGGAGCAATCGTCGTCAAAATCCCAGCTGTTGTCGTATTTGTCATACTGGATGTCTTCGGCTTTGTAGACTGTCGAGAACGTACCTACATCGTTGCGTACGTCGTTAGTCACCATATTATGTCATGCCAAAGAAGGAGAGCTGCAACCTACCCTCGCCGATTCTCTTAATTAGGCGATACTTTCCACGAAACCCTGGGAAATCATTGCCCAATTTGTTCATATCGGCCATGACACAGCTTTCAACCTCTTCACCATCCGAGTTGTCTTCGTCGTCGTCGTCGTCCTCATCCTCATCCTCATCCTCATTCTCGTCGTCGTCGTCCTCCTCCTCTTCTCCCTCTTCTTCTTCCTCTTCCTCGTCAAGTTCTTCCTCAGCTTGATTCGCAAGCTCATCTGTCGCAGCAGCTCTGGCTACATCATGGGCCAAATGATCGACGTCTTCCTCCGTCATCACCTCGGTTTCTTCGGTTCGCGCATCTTCATGGATCTCGAACGGTTCGTCGGCTCTTGAACGCACAAGAGCCGTGGCCATGCTGGCAGGTAAAAGGGTAGGTAGCTGTACTCGACACGGTAGTGAACTTTCCTACCAATTGTGGCGGCAGCTATGGCTGAACCTGGAATTTCTGGAGCATCAACTGGACAGTACACCATTACCAGCTCCGACGTTGGTCGTCCGGGAAGTCTGATATAGTCCAGCAAGAAACCCGGCCTGCCTATCTTGGGCTTGCTTTTGTTGTTAATGGCCGACGGCGGAGGGGCCGTTGAGGTCTGGCAGGCGTCGCGTGTTTGATTGGTGGGTGACGCGCGATGGATCGGCTAGCTTCGTGACTTGGCGCTGTCGAGTTGACGAAATGCCAAGGACCCGTCCAACGTGGCGCCCAGGCGGCTCTGAGGGGCCGGTGCGTGCGCGTGTCCAAACAAAACAAAAACAATCGTTGCTGAGGGGCACGCGGGACACTCACAACCAACATTGAACCGGCCAATTACCGATATCGACATCGTCTAGACACAGCTTCATGCTCATCTGCTCCCTCCTGGCGTGCCGCATCGCATACTCGAAGTTGCTCGCTCGACGACTGCGAGGAGTGTGCTGACGCTCTACTACTATCTCGCGTCCTGCGCCTATCTGCGCATGTACACAGCTCGCCCCTAGGGATCATGGCGACTCTCAATTTCGACATCAACGATGCGCTCAAGCATTACATGTCCGATCCGTCAACAATTCTGACTCCGGAAGCCGACAGCGCGCTCTTTGATTGCGAAAATGACCCTCAGTTGCTCACAAACCCGGTCATTAACCCCGTGCTTAATTCCATCATCGACGCGGTCGCACACGATCCAGATGCGATTTTGCGACCGGCCAACATGGACTCATTACAGTTTCTTCTAAAGTAGGCACCTATGAAGCTTCCAAACCACTTTTTCGGCTTTGGCGCATACTCATCTCGTTCGTTCTTATCTTCTAGATATACCTCGTTCCTACCAACGCATGCCCTGAGCAAAGTATTTGACCTTGTCATGAGTGGCTTAAGTGCTGCGTGCGACTACATGTATAACGATATGGATACACCAGACGAGCAAGATTCGGTACCGCATCATAAAGAGCTACTTGAAATCTATGGCTTTCTGCTACAATGGACTATTGCGGCCGTGGAAACCAAAGCAGCCGAGAAGTTATCAACTGCACCTGTTGCTCGTGGTCGAGGCAAGCCGAGAAAAAACCCGTCAAAGGAAGAGAGCTGGGATTCAGCCACACAATTACAAGCTGCACTGGAAATAATGTGCAAAGTGTTGAAGCAAAAGTTGTCCAAAATATTCCTAACCACCAGCGAGATGGGCACGTTCATAGGGCTCCTGACCAGGCCGGTTTACATGATCTTGGAGAGTGAGCAGCGCGCCAAGACCACATCCATTCGCATGCACTGTTTCAAAGTGCTGTGTATCGCCGTGAAACGCCATAACCACGGATATGGTAAGCTTTTTTTTTTTTTTTTTTTTTTTTTTTTTTTTTTTTTTGCCGGATGACGGTGGCATTTCTTTTTCTCTGCATTCAACCTCGGAACTTGCTGACAAGACGCCAGCCGCTCAGATCAACGTCATTCAAAACCTGACCTACTTCGAACACCTTGCAGAACCCATGGCCGAGTTCTTGCATATTCTGGCCGAGACGTACGACTATCCACAACTTACGGATGAGGTCTTGAAAGAGATCAGCAACAAAGAATTCAACTCCAATGACACTCGTGGACCCAAGTCCGTGTCGACATTCATCACGAAAATATCAGAATTAGCGCCACGACTAGTCATCAAGCAAATGACCATGCTTGCCAAACAGCTTGACAGCGAGTCGTATACACTCAGGTGCGCACTGATTGAAGTATGCGGAAATATGATTGCGCATCTTAGCCGACAGGACGAACGAAGCGAAAATCTCAAGTCCCAGATCAATGCATTCTTTGATGTATTAGAGGAGCGTTTTCTGGACATCAACCCGTACTGCCGGTGCAGAACTTTGCAAGTATACATGAAACTATGTGAACTAGAGCAAAAATTCCCCAAGAGGAGACAAAAGGCTGCCGAACTGGCTTGCCGCAGCTTGGAAGACAAGAGCAGTAACGTTCGAAGAAATGCCATCAAACTTCTGGCGATTCTTATCAAAACTCACCCATTCACGGTCATGCATGGAGCGCAGCTGTCCCGTAAGGAGTGGCAGGAGCGTCATGACAAGGTGGAAGAAGAGCTCAATGCATTGAAACCACCGCCTGGTATGCCGGGCTTCGGGGAAGAACACGCAAATAATACGGTAGACAACGAGCTGCTGGATGAGGCTACGCAAATCGATTCTCCTCACAAGGCAAAACCAGTGGGTGACGAGGAGAAGCTTGCGGCGATGAAAAGGGCACAAGAAGAAGCGGCCACTGGAGAAGCCATCGAGAAGCTGACTTTGACTCGACGGTATTACAACGAGGCCCTTCGTTTCATTGATGTTCTTCACGACGCTACTGGCATAGTGTGCCAGCTACTCAGTGCTAAGAACAAAAGTGAGGTGATTGAGGCCATTGACTATTTTGAAGTTGGTGACGCCTACAATATCGAACAAAACAAGCTGGGCATTCGACGCATGCTGAGGCTCATATGGACAAAAGGCAACAGCGACGAGGGGAAGGGGGTCCAAACACACCTGATTGAGTGTTACCGAAGACTCTTTTTTGAAGCTCCCGAGTCCTTCAGTCCCAACGATGCTGCCAACTACGTGGCTCGCAACATGATCAGCTTGACATTCGGCGCCACCCCGGCGGAGCTCACTTCCCTGGAACAGCTTCTTGCTACTATGATGAAAGGTGGCATCGTCCCCGACGTCGTCATCACCAAGCTGTGGCAAGTCTACGGCGTGCAGAGGCGTGAAATATCGAGAACCCAGCGTCGGGGCGCCATTATTGTTCTCGGAATGCTGGCTACCGCCAATCCTGCCATCGTGGTGGAGGAGATTGAAACCATGCTTCGGACTGGTCTGGGCTCGTACGGCCGCAATGACTTGCAGTTGGCCAAGTACACATGCATCGCGCTTAGGAGAATCAATCCTTCCGGACGCCATGCGAAGGAGTCCACGACCCTGTTCAACAGACTTGCCAACGACCATGCCGTTTTAGGACGTCTTGCCGCCATCGTCGAGGTACATTCAGGGAGCAAAGAGTGGTACGGAGTGGCGGAGCAGGCTATCAATGCCATCTATGCCATCTCCAAACACCCGGACGTGCTCTGTTCCGAAATTATCAGGCGCAAGACCAGACATGTGTTTTCGCAATCGCGCCCCGGCTCGAGATCGACTTCCCGAGATGAGAGCAAAGGGCCTGATTTGATGGTGAATCAGACCATGAGCCAAGCGACACAAGAGGAAAAGCCCAAGACGCGCGACAACGCCGTCAACTTATCACAATTGCTCTTCATCGTCGGCCACGTTGCCATCAAACAGATTGTGCATCTGGAGCTATGCGAGCTCGACTTCAAGCGTAGGAAGCAGGAGAAGGAGAAGCAGACATCTGTCAAGGCAGAAAAGGACAAAGAAGACGTTGACGAGTTGGACCTGATTGGAGGCACGACCGAGGATGACTTCACGGAAGCCATGGCTCACATCCGAGAAAGAGAGCTTCTCTATGGACCCGACTCACTGTTGGCCGTTTTCGGTCCGCTGGTATCTGAAATTTGCGCCAACAACACCACGTACGCGGACAAGGGTCTCCAGGCCGCGGCTACGCTGTGTCTTGCCAAGCTCATGTGTGTGTCATCAGAATACTGCGAGACGAATTTGCCTCTCCTCATCACCATCATGGAGAGATCGCCCGACGCAACTGTGCGCTCCAACGCGGTTATCGCGCTTGGGGATATGGCCGTCTGCTTCAACCACCTGATTGACGAAAATACCGACTTCTTGTACCGACGACTGGCAGACGATGACGCATCTGTGAAGAGGACGTGTCTGATGACGCTGACATTCTTGATCTTGGCTGGCCAAGTCAAGGTCAAGGGCCAGCTGGGAGAAATGGCCAAATGCCTGGAAGACGAAGATCGACGAATTGCGGACTTGGCAAGAATGTTCTTCACCGAACTCAGCACCAAGGACAATGCTGTATACAATCACTTCGTGGACATGTTTAGTCTGCTAAGCTCTGGCGGTAGAATGGATGAGGAGAGCTTTAGAAGGATTATTCGCTTCCTGCTTGGGTTTGTGGAAAAGGTATGTAACAAAAGAACACCTCTTTGCGGAATGCTGATCGGGTGCCGGATGACCTGTTTTTTGCTTACACGACGAAATAGGATAAACATGCCAAACAACTCGCCGAGAAGTTGGCGGCAAGGCTGCCACGGTGCGAAACGGAGCGACAGTGGAACGATGTGGCGTTTGCTCTGGGGTTGCTGCCACACAAGAACGAAGAGATTACCAAGATAGTGACGGAGGGCTTCAAGGTGGTGCAGCCGGCTGCCGCTTGATACTGATGGAAACCATTACTTCTTTGTACATGTGACGGTGCAGTCGGTGAATGTTTTTTTTACGAGAGATGTCAGGATATGCTGTTTTTTTTTTTTTTTTTTTTTTTTTTTTTTTCTTTTTTTTTTTCTCTTTCTTTTTTTAGGTGGTACATATCCTACAGGCTTGGTACCATGATGAAAGACATTATGAAAGACATTATGAAAACATATCCTTATTCGAGTACATTTTTAAGGATGATTTTCAGGTAAAGAATTTAGTGCATTAATTGTCACTTTGCATGGATAGTGTGGATGTTTTTATATAATTTGTTTACACAACAGATAGGTTACTAACTGCCTAAGTATGTAGGAATGTATCTACCATTTAGGGAGTCTACCTACATCTACACGAGACGGGCTGCTGGACTCGAGCAGCAACGTCGCAGACCACTTGATCTGCAGGGTAGGCTGGCTTGACGGATGAGGCTGGTTCTTGCCAACAAGCGTGAACATGCATGCAGCGCGCCCCACATGAGGCTGGGTGGCGTCGCGAGTACAAAAGGGCTGGGGTATCCAGTGTCCCTTCGAGAGCTCCGGGAACCAGCCAACGGGCCCCACGCCAACGGCCGTTTTGCGACAAGACTTTTGAAGACTTGACCACACTTTCTTTCACCTTGCTCGATCTGGGCACCTAGCAAACCAGCGGCTTGCTTGTCACGCGCCTCTACCTCTGCCTTGTCTTTGCATCTGCCATTCTCACTGCAGCCAGCAGCAGAGACGGATGTTCTGAGATGAACCGACACATCAACGTTGACCCGTCTCTAGCTGTCTCTGCGGTGCGAGGCCGATCGTCTTGCTGCCATTTCCACCGGCTCCATACTTGAAGGTAGTTTGCCAGGTACTATTCAACTACGCGCAAATTCAGCTTTCGACGCGATTCGTCCCCATTGCCGCCAGTCTGATCTAATATGTACGACAAGACCGTCTCGTTAGGCTCGCGCCTGCATTACCCCATCACCGTTAGCAAGCTCCTGAAATCCCCCGGGGATTCCATCAAGAAACAAGAAACAATCTTTGAATACAAGTTCACGTGGCGGCGGAAGGTCAGTGATGAGGAATGGGTCGATGAAACAACCTATACCGAGTTCGACAGTCCTGCAGAGGGCAAACTGAAGGAATGGCGAATCAAAGAAGGCAGTATCATCAGCGCCGATGCTCCCTGCATGCTGGTGGAGGAAGCCTGTGGTCATGAAGTCCAGATCCAAGGATTGTGCAGCCTGTGCGGCGCCGACATGACCGAGGTGAATTGGGCCAGCGAGGAAAAGGACACTGATCGCGCCATGATCAACATGACACATGATCAAACCGGGTTGATGGTCAGTGAGAGTGTGGCCACCAAGGCTGAGCACGACACGCAGAAGCGCTTGCTTCGACAAAGAAAACTGAGTCTCGTGGTCGATTTGGACCAAACCATCATACATGCTTGTATAGAACCGACTATCGGAGAATGGCAGCGAGATCCGTCGAATCCAAATCACGAGGCTGTCAAGGACGTCAAAAGCTTTCAGCTCAACGATGATGGACCGCGAGGCCTGGCGAGTGGCTGCACCTACTACATCAAACTGAGACCGGGATTACAAGCATTCTTAGAGGAGGTGTCTCAAATGTACGAACTACACGTCTATACCATGGGCACGCGCGCGTACGCGCTCAACATTGCGCGGCTTGTCGATCCGGATCGAAAGCTTTTCGGGAATCGTGTCATTAGTCGGGATGAAAACGGCAGCATTACATCCAAGAGCTTGCAGCGACTTTTCCCGGTCAGCACAAACATGGTGGTTATCATTGACGATCGTGCCGACGTCTGGCCTCGGAACCGACCGAATCTCATCAAAGTTACTCCGTACGACTTCTTCAAGGGCATCGGCGATATCAATTCGAGTTTCTTGCCCAAGCGCACAGATATCTTACCCGCCCCTGCTCAGACCAACGGTAACGGTTCGCCGCTTGTCACAAACACAAACGGCAGCAATGGCGGTGGATTGTTGACCACAGCGAACGAAAAAACATCGCCGCTCGAGTCTTTGGCCAAGATGAGTGGCGCGGACGATGAGGCTAGCCTCAAAATACAGACCAAGGAGCAGGAAAAGACGTTGGAAAAACAATTGACTGATCGGCCACTTCTTCACATGCAAGAGGAACTGGACAAGAAGGACGAGCTGTCAGGCCAAAATGACGAAAGCGGAGATTCATCATCTCATCATGGGAGACACCATCTTCTGAGCGATGACGACGAAGAGCTCATTGCTCTGCAGGATCACCTCACAGATCTCCACTCGTCCTTTTACGACACCTATGATCGCAGGCGTAAGGAAAGGCAGCAGGCTGAACCGACACACCCACCCAGCCACAGCAAAGCGCGGCGTAAGGCATCCGTCGATGACGGAGTGGATCTATCCATGGTCCCAGACGTTGGAGATATCCTGGATGAGCTGAAGTCCAATGTCCTGTCCGGCCTTGTCATTGTGCTTTCTGGTTTAGTGCCACTCGGAGTAAAGATTGAAGAGTCGGAGATTGGTGCGCAGGCGCAAAGCTTTGGCGCTCAGGTGCTCGATACAATATCTCGTCGGGTGACTCACCTGGTCGTTTCTCTGGAAAGACCACGCACGAAGAAGGTCCAGCAGGCAGCAAAGCTGTCCAGCATTAAGATTGTCAATCACAACTGGCTTATTGACTGCCTTAGTCAGTGGCGACGACTGGATGAAAGACCCTATTACTTGAATATATCGGCAGATCGAGAGCGCTCGGAAGACATGACAGAAGCGGCATCGGAAGCGGAGAATGCAGTGGAGCCTGAAGCCGCGCCGGGTCTTGGAGATTTTGACTGGGCCATGGCAGACAAAGACCTGGAGGAGTTTCTCGGCACGGACAATGAGGACGACGACGAGGACGAGGACGACGACGACGACGAGGAAGAGGAAGAGAAAGACGAGGACAAGGATGAGGACGATGAGACTGGTGATGCAGAACAAACGGCATTAGAGCTGGACGCCCAAGAACTTCTGGCCAGTGGAAGCGATGGCGAAAGCAATGGCGAAAGCAATGGATTGACAGATGGCCTGGAAGCAAAGAGTAAAAAGAGAAAACAGTCTGCCGAGGCGGAAGAGCTTGGTATCGACAGAGCAGCCTGCATTGAGGACGACAGCGTCGTGGCTAAAAGGCAGCGCGTGGCGATATAGCCGCATAAAGATTGCGTCATTCACATGTGGTCGGCCCCGTGGCTAGTCTCAACAAGGACTATTACCGTTGCTTTCGAGCATCGTGTCTCGTCATCCACGTCGAAGACGTAAATGGCCGATGGGAGACAAAGTTTCATGGGTTGCACCGAACGTTACCGATGCCTGCTTGAGAATCGGTTCTGCTGGAAATGAGTCAACAAAAAAACCACACAAATAGCTGCGGCAAGCGATGACGAGGCCTCTTCTGGCCTACTAGTCTGGAGTGAGAGGAGGGACCTCGGCTGTAGAGCCGGAGCGAGAGCTTCTGGTCGAGCTAGAGGCTGCAGACGTAGGCTTGGTGACAAGCCGTTGCTGCAATCTTGTTTTACCTTGATTCCACGAAAAGTCGCGATTTGTTCTGTTTTGGCCGTGACAGGCATTGCTTCGTGTGCGGTCGTGGGTGGCCATTTCTAGCCAGTGTGCACGTGGACGAGAGGCGTATGGGGATGCGGCGTTGCTTTTACATGTCGTTTCGCACAGGAGAAATGAAAGGGAATGTTAATTTATTGATTGTAGGTCAACGGCAAGGGGTTTTTTTTTTTTTTTTTAGCCATGGTACTTTATGCGTTGCATCTCGCAAATACTACCACAGGGTACGCACTGTGGATTTTTGACTCACTTGGAGGGTCTTATATAATGTTACGACAGCTTTTTAGGCATCCGCGACCCGATCATGGCGTCTGTTGGCAGGCGGCATTGGAGATGAGTTATATGGCGAGCGACCACCGCATCTCGCCATTTCGTCTTGACTGAGTTGGGAAAGATGAATGCCATTTTTGAATCAATTACGATGCCACAAACGGCAGCTGGGGTTGAGAAGGGCTTTACATACTGTGCAAGGGCGCCACAATAGGCTTCTGGTTTAGTGTTGCAGAATTAGAGCTCCCCGTCACCGCGAATCATGCCAGCCCGCTTCCCCGCGTCCGATTGGCCGATTTCCGATCCGGCACGGCCTACGGCCGAAGCGCTAGCGTGGCATCCCTTTGAGTGCGCGAAGGCGCCAATACCCAAACTCCGCTGGGTCACGTGTGGCTGTCCCTCTTATTAGGCCTCAGCCCACCTCGGCTCGAGTGTTGCTTGTTTGCTTCATCATCATCACATTGTGTTGTTCTGCCAGCTTTTAGCTCATTCGGAACACTTGTGGTCTCTTCATTTGCCCCTCGCTTGCGCGCCATCGTAGAATCCCGCAATAACCGCCACAAACCCCCGGAAATGTAAGCCAACAGTGGCTCGGTTCTGTCCTAGAAGTCTGTACAAGACATCTGTTTGTGACCTCTGCCGTTGCTTGCGGTGGCTCGGTCATCATGCCTGCCCTATAACCACCTCTGGTTCGCCTTTGTCTCTTGTTCACGTCTGGGCGGTACTGTTTCGAGAATCCCAGACTCGTGATAGCAATGGACAACAAGTCCCCTCTTCGTGCATCCCCGGTGAGCCAGTCTACTTTTGCGTCGACGTGGAACAAGTCCATGGCCAGCGACGCAAAACAGCCTACGTGTACGTTGACCATGTTTTTCTTACGCGAAATTTGCTTCGATGAACACGTTGTGAACAGGCCATGAGTCCAGATGGCTTCTCCAACACCGTACCATGCGATGGTCGTGGTCGATCCCGTCCATATAAACCACTGAGGCGAGACCTTCCGGTGGAATGATTCAACAGCACAAACAATTTGTCTTCTTCCTCATCTCCCCAACCTCATCACAAAGTCGACACGAAAAACATACGCGATGGCCGAACGGATAATCTCGACGAATACACTCCATCAATGGCACTGCTGTCGAGGGCTGTCTAGAGGAGAAATAAAGAAGCCCTTGAGCGAAGAAGAGCAAGACTAGGCCCTTCCGACGCTGGAACATTACGCAAAAATGACCTACTTCGGTCACGACCGCACGAGGGACTCCACCTACCGCTCTACGATCGTGCGCTGATCATCAAAGCCGCCAATCTAGGCGATGAGCCGGACCCAGACGCACTCAGACCCCCGCCCGAGGTCAGTGATAGGATGGACCCAGATATCCTACAGTCGTACAAGAACAAGATTGAAGAGCGGGAGATTGAGCACGACAAAGCGAGGTTCTGGAAGGGACGTGAGGACGAGTTAACACGTCGGGCGAGGTTTTGGGAAAGAAGAAAAGCTAGGAAGAACTGTGGAAAGCTGGAGGCAGAAAGCGCGACTGGCGTTGAATGTAAGATGCACGACTCCTCCTCCTCCGATGACTCTACCCTGGACGAGAACCCTCGCAGACGGCCAAAACTTGGACGCGAGGGAGTCGCACTGGCCAGGCATCTAAAAAAGGCGGAAGGAAGCTCGTGAGAAACACAAGAAAAACCTAGAGAGGAGGGATCATATCAGGGGCGCTATGGATCACCCTTTGATTCGGTGGGAGAAAAGACGCGCTAATCTGATGGCTGTGCATCGCGTCCCCTGGCTGAACATGGAGACTCGGACGGCCGAGTGGGGGCTTCATTGTTATGCATGTCTGCAACTATTTGTTGTTGAGGAAGACAAGGCAAATGACTTTCTAGCAGAGTACCTTGTGTCGACCTTTGAAAAGCACATGGATGAGTATGACGAAGGCCGGAGCGGCTACCACCTGAAGGAGGGATGCTATACGAAAATCGATACACTGGAGACCTGTCGCTACCAATCGGATCGCTGCTGGACGTGTATTGAGAGATTCAGAGACTCGATTGATCACAGATACTTCTGGAATGTTTGAAAGAAGCTCCTTTCTTCCTTGAGAGCACATGACGGACGGAAAGACTTCGTGTTGCCTTTGGTAGACGATGCAAAGCCTAAAGTAGTATAGCAGTATACAAAAAGAGCCGCATAAAAAAAAGCTATATTCAACCATGTTTTCGCAGGTCTATAGGAGGAAACATTCTCTTGCAATTCATCGTCGATGCGGTAAAGTGCTCTCTTTACGAGGGCCATTGTATGTAAGCATTGTGTACCTGCAACAGGGACAAGCACGATGTCTGACATGACGACCATGTTTAAGCGGCATGTATTTACGTCATACTCCACTCCTCTCAAACCTGGCCCATTTCTGTTGCCCGGGGAGCATAGGTGGCGTGAGTCCTATGCTCGGATAATAGTAAAACCGCGCCTAGCAAGGGCTATCTCCTAGCCTATAAAATACACACTTATTTTCCTTTATATAAAAAATATAGCTTAGATAGAATAATTACTTAATTGCCTAATTATTTACGCTATTATATATTATATATACTAAAGTTATAAGCTTAAAAGAAAATTAAAACTAAACTTTCTATAACTTATACTATACTTATATATTTATATTATTAAATATATATATTTAAAGCTTCTATTATTATTAGATTTATATACTTAATACTTTTATTCTTCTTTTTATTCTTTTTTTATAATAAACTTTAAAAATTTTTAAACCCTTAAGGTTATTATTATATTTAACTTAATTAAGTAGTAAACTAAATAGTTTATAGCTTTTAAAAATATAGTAAATAGTTAATAGATTTAAAAATTAGTAAATTTTATACTTTTAAAATAAGCTTTTAACTATTTAAAGAAGCTAATAAGCTTTATACTTAAAGAGATTATAAACCTTTTATTAAAAAAGTTAACTAAAAACCTTCTTTTTATAGTCTAAGACTTTATTATATTTTATATACTTAAATTTAATTATAAAATATTAAAATATAAAGTACTAAATAACTATAAGTATATAGTATATATATAGATTTTTAACTTAGTTAATCTTAGTATTTATTTAGTAGTAATTAAAGCTATTAAAGCTAAAACTAAAAGGAATAAAGTCTTTCTTTATAAACTTATTAAGTACTTTAAAGGAAAATTTTTACTTAAAAAGATAATTATAAGGTTAGAGATTTTTATATATTATATAGCTTTACTTTAAGAAGCTAAGTATATTAATATTAAACTTAATAATTAAATAGCTAATTAAAATAAGCTTTATTTAAAGGCCCTTTACTATAAGATTAATAAGGTTTAAGGACTTAATATAATCTATGATTTTATTTAGATAATTAGTATATACTTTAAGCTTATTTAGGTAAGAATAAAGCTTATAAAGCTATTTAAGTATATTAATAACCTTTTAAAAACTATAATATTATATAGTATAGCTAATAAGTTTATAAAATATTATATAGTATTTTATATTTTTAATAGCTTAGCTAAAAGAGGCATTTATACTATACTTAGTAAATGCTTAAATAACTATAAAGAGAGTAAAGAATTAAAGAAAGAAAAGAGTTATAAGTACCTTTATAGAAAATACTAATATAAGTAGTAGCCTTAAGCTTATAAAAACCTTCTTTATATAATAATTAATAAAAATATTTTATTTAATAAGATTCTTTTAAAAAAAGTATATAAAAAAATAAAGTTTTATTATAAAAGCTTAAAATATAAGTAGCTATATACTTAAATAAAGAAAGAAAGATAAAAGGTAAAAAAGTAGCTAATAACTTTTAATAAAAATTTCTTTAGTAGTATATTTATTATAATTTTAAACCTTAAGCTAGTTTAAGTAAAGTAACTATTAAAAAAAGTCTTTACTATACTAAAGAATTAAAGATATATACTTTTTTAAAGTATACTTTTTAATAATTATAGTGCTATATATATAGTTAATAATATTAACCTTCTTAAACTTAGAATATTTAAAGTAATTAATAGAAACTATTTTAAAGCTAAAACTACCTCCTTTTAAATTATTAAAAGAGGTATTTATATACTTAAAAAGATTTTAAATAGTATAAAAAGTGCTTAAACTAAGGATTTAACCTTAAAGAATATAGCTATTATTAAGGGTTTTTATATTAATATTATATTAAAGAGTTAGCTTTTTAAAAAAGGCATTTAATATTATAAAGTAGATAGCTTACTATACTTTAAAACCTTTAAAAAAAGTATAATCCTTATTAAATTAGTTTAAAAGTATAATATTATCTTCCTTAAATATAAGCCTCTTTTTTCCTACTTAATAAAGCTTTTATAAGTAACTATTCTTACTATTCCTTTAGTAATATATTTAATAATTTAATTAGAAAATATATATACTTAAAGCTTATAGTATTAAAGATTTAGTAAAAACCTAAGCTTACTATATACTAATAAAAAAAGACTTTAGTATTTATAGTTTAGCTATCTTAGTAAGGATTTATTTAAGAAGCTTATAATAAATATAAAAGTAGTGTAAATTAAAGGAATAATATAGGCTAAGTATAAAACCTATACTTTTATATATATAAAGTAAGTTATCTCTTATAAGCTATTAAAAAGGTAGTCTTTAAGACTTTTTTAATAAGTTTACTAGGATTTTTAAGATTATTTAAAAAGCTTTAATAGTATAAAGTAGCTACTTATTTTTAAATATAAGTATAGTAAAATAATATAAGTATATATATTACCTAATAAATCCCTTAAGACTATTTTTAATATATTAGTTTACTTTAAATAATAGGTATTATACTAATTTAGACTTTTAATTATAAAATTTAAGTAGAATAATAAGTATATAGTAATCTTAAAGTAAAGTAATATAGCTTTTAAAGCTTAGGTTTACTCTAAAAGTATAAAATTAAAATACTTACTACTATATATATATAAATTAAATAATAGTATAAAAAGAGTAAACTAAATAATTATAATAAAGTTTATTATAATACTTATTAATATATAGCTTTTACTAAATTTATAGTTAAAGAGTATATAAGCTACTACTTTTTTATATAATATTAATTTAATATAGTAATTATAGTAAAAGTCCTTTATTAAGGTTCTTAAAAGCTAGTTTTATAATAATACTTAGCTTTTAATAAAAGCGCCTATAGTAAACCTAAAGCTAAATTAAAGTGGTTTATATATATATAAATACTATATATATTTAATAATAAAAGACTATAAGGTAGATTATAATTAAAGGCATTTTAAAATAAGCCTTAAGGGATATATTAAGTATTTAGTTAGCTATATAGCTTTAAATATTTATTAAATATAAATCCCTTTACTAAGGAAGGTAATAATAATAAGAAATATAACCTTTAATAAGTTAATATTCTATAATATATATATAAAAAGTATAGAAGTATAATTAATTCTTAAGTTAAAAGCGCTCTTTTAAGTGTTATAAATTAACACTAAACTTAATAAAAAGGTTAATTTACTTATATTATTAAGGAGATTACTATATATAATACCTTCTTTTTTAATAAGTTTAAATTTAAAGGTAAAGGCGCCTTTAAGCTTATAATAAAAAGGACTTACTTACTTTAATAAAGACTTAATAATTAATAAATCTTTTTAGCTACTAAAGTAAAGTATAAAACTTTAAACTCTCTAAATAACCTTAAACTTAGTGCCTTTAAAAGCTAATTTAAAATCCTACTAAAATAATACTTATTTAAGCTTTAAAAACACTAATATTAAGCTTAGTCCTATTAATATATAAAACCTAAGTAATAATAATACACCTACTATAAAAGATAGTAAAATAATATTAGGTAAAAAAAACGCACTTACTATAAAAGGTAGTAAAATAATATTAAGTAATAAATATATACCTACTATTATAAAAAGTAAAATAACTACTTTTATATATAGTAATAATAATGCTTAGTTAGAGTAGTTAGCGTAAAAAAAGCTTACTTTTTTTATCTTTAAAGGATTAGCTACCTTTTTAAATAATATTTAAGAAAAAGAGTAATAAAAAAAAAGCTTTTTAGATATATAAGCACTATACTAAAGCTTAAAGATTAAAAAGAGGTAAGAAGAAAGGTATATATAAAACTAAGAAGTTTTATATAAGTACTACTTAAACTACTACTTAATTAACTATCTTTAGAATCTAAAGCCTTTACTAAAGCTTAATTAGCTTAATTATAAAGACTTAGATATTTAAAGCACTAAAACTATATTTACTATAATTAATATTTATTATAACTATTTAAGCTAAGCTTTTCTTAAGAAAGATTTAAAAAATTAGCTAATTTATTAGTTTAAGTTAGTAAAGGCTTTAAGTAATTTTTATAAAGCTATAAACTACTTAATAAAAGATTAATAATTTAAAGCTATAAATAAAGAGATTATAAAGCTTAAAGAAAGAGGTATATAGAAGTAAATAAAGTAGTTATAAGTAAGATTAAGGCTATTACCCTTAAAGTAGGTATTTATATATAAATTTAATAAAAAAGGCATACTTTAATAATATAAAGCATAAATTTATATATATAGAGACTTATAAGAAAAGATAATAATTAAGTGTATATATATTATTGTTAGAATTGCCCCCTTATGGGAGAACCTTAGCAGAGCCTAGGCGGATTAATAAGAGCGAGAGCAGCGCTCCTATTAAGTGCATTCCTATAAATATAAGGCTGCACTTAAAGGGAAAAGTAAGCTAATAATAACACTACTTTTCCTGCCTTTTCTAACCTTTTAAGCTAGCTTAGAACCTTTATAAATAAGCTAAATTAGACTCTTTTCTATTACCCTTCTTTATTATATATAATACTAGCTAAATTAATACTAATTAATAGTTATAAAACTATAGATTTATAAGGTTATTTAAAGAGATAGCTTTTAAAAAACCTTTTATAAGGTTAGGTTTTATTACTATACTATAAATAAGGAATTTTTATACTTTTTAAAAAACCTTTTAAGGTTAGGTTCTACCTATATAACTATTTTTTATTAATAAAAAAAAGAACCTTTTTTATAATAATAACTTTTATAAACTTAAATGCTACTATTAATTATTATATAAAAAGACCTTTATTTTTATTATTTATTATAATAAAAACCTTTAATTTCTTACTTTTTAGCCTTTAAAGTAAAAACTAAGTTTTTCCCTTAATTAAGCTAGTTAATAAATATAATACTATAATATAACTATAAGAGAAAGACCTTTTTTAAAGGATATTATAAAAGTAAAAAAACCTTAATTTTAACTTAATAATAGGATTAAAATACTTATATTTTAATACTATACTTAGTATTATTAGGAGCTTTTATAATATAATTTTACTTAACTAAAAGTATACTTAAAATAACTTAACTAACCTTTATACTGCTTCTTTTATTAAGCTTAATAATATATTTATATACTATATTTAGCTATACTATAATAAGAACTAAAGCTTTAAGTAGATAATTTATAACTTTTAAAAGGATTTTAAAGATTAAAAATTCTTTAACTTTAAAAGAATTAATGCTTTAATTTAAAAAGCTTTAAGAGATATTCTTTAAAACTAAAGAATTAAGCTTAATAAAGGTATATAAGCTAAGGTTACTGTTGGAATTGCCCCCTTATGGGAGAACCTTAGCAGAGCCTAGGCGGATTAATAGGAGCGAGAGCAGCGCTCCTATTAGGTGCATCCCTATAAATATAAGGCTGCACTTAAGGGGAAAAGTAGGCTAATAATACTATTACTTTTCCTACCTTTTCTAACCTTTTAAGCTAGCTTAGAACCTTTATAAATAAGCTAAATTAAACTCTTTTCTATTACCCCTTTTTATTATATATAATACTAGCTAAACTAATACTAATTAATAGTTATAAAACTATAAATTTATAAGGTTATTTAAAGAAATAGCTTTTAAAAAACCTCTTATAAGGTTAGGTTCTACTACTATACTATAGGTAAGGAATTTTTATACTTTTTAAAAAACCTTTTAAGGTTAAGTTCTACCTATATAACTATTTTTTATTAATAAAAGAAAAGGACCCTTTTTATAATAATAACTTTTATAGACTTAAACGCTACTACTAATTATTATATAAAAAAACCTCTATCTTTATTATTTATTATAATAAAAACCCTTAATTTCTTACTTTTTAGCCTTTAAAGTAAAAACTAAGTTTTTCCTTTAACTAAGCTAGTTAATAAATATAATACTATAATATAACCTTAAGAGAAAGACCCTCTTTAAAGGATATTATAAAAGTAAGAAAACTTTAATTTTAGCTTAATAGTAGGATTAGAACACTTATATCTTAATGCTATACCTAATATTATTAAAAGCTTTTATAATGTAATTTTACCTAACTAAAAGTATACCTAAGATAACCTAGCTAACCTTTATACTACTCCTTTTATTAAGCTTAATAATATATTTATATACTATATTTAGCTATATTATAATAAGAACTAAAGCCTTAAGTAAATAATTTACAACTTTTAAAAGGATTTTAAAGATTAAGAATTCCCTAACTTTAAAAGAATTAGTGCTTTAATTTAAAGAGCTTTAAGAGATATTCTTTAAAACTAAGGAATTAAGCTTAGTAAAGGTATATAAGCTAAGGTTACTAAATCCTTTTTTAAGTTAAAAAAGCTTATTAATAAGGAAATTAACTAAAGGTTCCCTAACTTACTGTTTTTCCTTATATAAAATATATAAAATCCCTCTCTAAGAGAGTAAAGTATATAAAACCCTCCTATTAACTTATAAAATATATAAGAACCTTATATAGCTATATAATATATATAAGAGCTCCCTTTTTATACTTTATAAGCTAAAAGAATCCCTTTAGTTTTCCCTTTACTATAAAAAAGCTTTTAAAGACTCCTTAAACTATAAAGTTAAGTATACTATTCTAAATAACCTAAAAGATAACTAAAACCTATTAAAAGCTAGCAAAGTTAATACCTTAATAACTAATAAAAGAGATAAAACCTATAAAAAAACTTATAAATACCTACTTTTAATAACTTTATAGATAAGTAAATCTACTAAATTTTAAGAGACCTTACTAAAAGGTATATTAAAAAAGATAAATATAGTAGTAAAATATATAATTTTATTACTCTAAAGGTTAATATCTTTACTAATATATATATAAGAAGTAATATCTTATAAAAGGTTTAGCCCTAAGCTTTCTTAATAATACTTATAAAAAATACCCTTACTTTCTACCTTAATATACTTTTAAGTAGATTTCTACTATTTTATAAGCTTATAACTTATATAAAAAATCACTTTAAAACAAAAAGTAATTAGTAATTTTATTAAATTAAATAAAATAAACTTATATTTAGTAAAATTATTACTAATAACCTTAATAAAACTAAGTTATAATACCTTAAGCTACTTATTACTAAACTTAAGAAAATCTACTATAGCCTTTTTCTACTAAATATAGTTAATATAGAGCTTTAATATTAGCTAATTATAGCTATTAATAGTATTCTTAAGTATAAATTAATACTTTTTATCTATATACTAACCTTTAAAGAAGTGCTTAAAGACCTTAAGAAATACTTAAGGGTTAATAAGACTATTAATATATAGTAATAGATTATAGAAATAGGTAATCTAAATAACTATAATAAGACTTACTTTATAAACTACTACTATAGCTAAGTAAATAAGTCCTATTTTTTTATATAAAAGCAAGGAAAGTTATATTTTTCTTATAAATACTATATTTATAGTAAATAAGGCTACTAGTTAACTAACTACTTTAAGTATAAGTAGTAAAAAGTAAAAAAAAAATAGTAAAAAAGTAAGAACTATAAAACGCTACTTATAAAAAGTAGCTATAATACCTTTTTATAAGTTTTTAAAGGCATTCTAAAAGAATATAGTAATAAAGAACTAAAAGAAGATAATAAAGGAGACTACTTAGCTTAGTAAGCTATTAATACCTTCTTTACTATAGAAAAAGAGTAATAAAACCCTCTAAAGCTAACCTTTATATAATTTTTTACTATAACCCCTATTATAAATATAAAGCTAGCTTTAAAGCTGCTAATAAATATGCTATAAACCCTAACTTCTAAAGGATTTTAACTCTTAAAGATACTTAAGAATAATACTTTTAAATATATCTTATTAAGAGATAACCTTTATAACTATACTAATAACTCTAACCCTTAATACTTTATATTAAAAGAAAGATATAATAATAAGGTATTCTAAGAAATTATACCTAATATTAATGCTATAGGTATTTTAACTATTAAACTTAACTAAGTAAAGGTATTAATAAAGTTAATACCTTACCTAAAGATTAAAGCTATAGATTAATATACTATTAATTTTAGTATAGAATTAATAAAATCCTTAGGCATCCTTTAAGTGCTAATAGTCTTTAACACTATTAATTTTTATATTTTTAGCTTACTAACACTATTTCTATATTATATTATAGATATAAATAGGATAAAAGTAAAGCTTAATAATATTAAAAATATATTAATTTAAGGATTAATAAAAGTCCTAATTATCTATAAATAGGGATATTTTTAATAGACTTTATAAGCTAATAAAGCTAAGGTTTTTTACCTCTTAAAATAAGAAATTTATTAACTTTACTACTACTTTAGTTACCCTTTTATTATATAATTAAGCTAGCTGCTATAATAAGCTAGTAAAAATATAACTATAGAAATTATTAAAAAACTAACCTATAAATGCTACTAATATTAACTTTATAGTAAATCCCTTAGTAAGTTTAAGTTTATATTAAAAGAGAACTGTAAATTTAACTATAAAGTTATTATTAATATTCTCTAAATTAATAATAAACCTATCCTATATATTATTAATACTATAACCTTATTTTAAGCTATATATTTCCTTAATTTAAAGAAGTAAAAGGTATATAATATTTAAAATGCCCTAAAAGAATATTAAATTAATATATATTTAGGGCCTTTAAACTAAATAATCTATAATACTAAAAAAGCATTTACTTCTATAGAATTCTACTACTTAGTATAGTTAATAGCTATTAATATAAGTAAAGTCTCTATTAAAGCCTATAATAGTATAGGGAAGGTTAAATACTATTACACTCTATTAAGAAGGGTATATAATATTATTAAGGCTAAGTTTAGTAACCTTCTTATACTAAGCTAAAGGTTATAAATAGCTATTAAAGCTATTAATAACTCTACTAAACCTAATAGTTTTATACTAACCCTATTAGTATTTAGAATATATCTATAGATAATAATAGAATTAGCCTTAAGCCTCTTAATAACCTAAAGAGCTATAATTCTTTATAAGGCTACTAATAAAGCTTATAAATACCTTATAAAGCAGTAACTTTATAACGTATTATATATAAGGAATAGGCTAAAGACTTTTCTAACCTATAAGCTACTATTATAATTTAATATAAGGGTATAGTATAAAAAAGGTAGTTAGTATAGTCCTTATAAGTTACTAGCTATAAATAATAAGACTTATATTATAGCAATGCCTAATAGCCCTATAGACTTTTAAAGTATAGTTATAAAGCTTTATATAATAGAACTAACTAATAATAATAGGGTTATTAGTATATTAAGAGAGAAGAAGAATAAGAAAGAGATAAAGGTAAATAAGGAAGAGAAGGAGATAAATAAAGAAAAGGAGGAGGTAAATAAGAAAGAGAAGGAACTTTATAGAAGGATAAAGTTACCCTTAATATAAGCTAAAGGGGCTATAATAGCACTACCTATAAAAAAGGGAAGGGGATAACTAAAAAAGGTCCCTATAGTAATAATTATTATACTAAGGATCTTAAGAGATAATATTAAGGAGATAATAAATATATTTATTACTAAGGTCCCTATAGTAATAATTACTATAAATAAAGGGTAGCTTAAAGGTGCCCCTTATATACTTATAGTAATTACTATTATAGAGAAATAGTATTATTATAAGATTCTTATAGTAATAATTATTATAAGTAAAGGGTAGCTTTAAAGTACCTTTTAAGCGCCTATAGTAATTAATATTATAAAGAACTACTATTTTTAGTATAATTATATTATTTCCTAAGGGAGGTGTAAAAAGCTTATAGTAAATAATACTATAGGTTAGTAAGTTATAAACTAAGAAGGTAAGGGATATTAAAATAATATCCCTTATATTAGTCTACTATAAGTATAGTTAGTAAGATAAGAAGGTATTAAGTATATTATATACCTCTCTTTTACTAACTTTAAAATACTACTATAGTAAGACTTAAAAAAGAGAGGTATATAAAAAAAGGAAAAAGGGAAGGTATTAGAGAATAAGACTAAAAAAATAGTAGCTACTATATATATTAATAATAGCTATAAAGATAATACTAAGGATTTTACCTTTTTAACTATTAAGAAAAAGGATAATTTTTAGCTTATAGTAAACCTTAAAAAGAAAGGTAAAATAACTAATAAAGGTAAGCCTTTTGCTAAGTTTAATAAGAAAAAGATTAATACCTTATTATCCTATAAAGTCTTTAAATTTATTACTTTTAACCTAAAAAAATATAAAAATCACTACCTCTTTAACTTTTATATAGTTTAAGAGGTAAAAGGCAAAGGCACTAATAAGCCTTATAAAAAATTAAGGCTAATAATCTAAGGGTATAGTAATAGAGGAAAAGATATAATTCTTATATAGTTACTAATAATCTAATAAGCTAGCTAATAACTTATTATAGTATTAGCATTATTATTAGTAAAAGAGAATATTTTCTTATAGATTTAAGATATTACATAAGCCTATATATAGTCTTAGACTACACTTAATAAGCTAATTATTATAAGATTGCCTTAATAAATTACTTATTTATATTCTATTAATATAATTATAGAAGTAATTAAGCTACTTTATAGAATAGCTAAGGTAAGTATTTATTAGTAGGTAACTTATATAAAGCATTATTAAAAAAGGCTTATAATAACAACCTTAAGCTATAACCTATACTTATTAATCACTTTAAATAAGAACCTAAACTTTAGTATTATTAAAATATAAACTAATAACACCCTTAGCCTTAGTAATACTATATTTTTTAAGAAAGAAAAAGCTAAGTTAAAAAACGCTAGGTTTACTATAAAACTAAAGTAAAGGCTAATATTTAAAGAACCCCTTACCTTTAATAGCTATATTCTTTTATAATATAAAGATAGAAGTATAGAAGTTAAGTAAAAAGGCTAAAGTAGTAAGCTTATAATAGTTAAAACTAATAAGCTAAGTATAAAGGCAAAATATATAAAGTAATAAGCTTATAAAGTATATATTTTAATAATCTATTAACCTAAAGCTGCTTTTAACCTTTTAGTTATAGTATAAGTTTAAAACCCTAACTAAACTAATATAAATAAGCTTAATAAGAGAATTTAGTAGTAGATTAATAATTCTAAATAAGGAATTTAATATATTTTACTTAAGCTTAAATTAGTAGCTTTATACATTTTTATTAATAGTTCTTTTATAAATAATAAAGACTTAAGCTTATAAATTAGCTTTATAATAATTCTTAGTAATAAAAAAAAGAATAGTACTAACGCTAAATTTAAGCTTTATAGCAATATTATTATATATAGCTTAATAAAAAGTAAGAGAGTTATAAGAAGTGCTTTTATATTAAAGCTATATAAAATAGTATAAAGCGCTAATATTGCCTATATAATAAGCACTATATTAAACATAATCGCTAAAAAATTATAAATTCTATAAATATTAATAATTATTTATATAGATTCTTTTTTACTATATAAATGCCTTATAAAGTTAGAAATAATAAAGGAAAAGAGGCTTATAATTAATATTATAGCCCTTTAGTAGTTATATAAGTAGTAAAAGATTATAGAGATCTATTAAATTAATAAGGAAAATAATATTATAAACTTAATAATAAAGGCAATACTAAATAAGGCTCTTAAGGGCTTTGTTAATATAAATAAGGCTAGAATATAAATAAAAGGATAGGTTAAGAGGGAAGCAGCTTAATAAGTAGGATTAAGAGGGTTATATATATATATAGTGTTTATTATAGTTAAAGTAGCTTAAGATTAGTTTAGTATAAAGCTAACTAATTAAAGGCCTTTTTATAAAAGTAAATACTTTAAATTTTATTTATTTTTTAGGCTACTCTTTAAGTAATTCCTTTTCTTTAAAAAAGAGAGAATTTATAAGTATTAAAATTGCCCCCTTATAGAAGAACCTTAGCAAAGCCTAAGCGGATTAATAGAAGTAAGAATAGCGCTCCTATTAGGTATATCTCTATAAATATAGGGCTGCACTTAGGGGGAAAAGTAGGCTAATAACACCACCACTTTTCCCGCCTTTTCTAACCTTTTAAGCTAGCTTAGAACCTTTATAGACAAGCTAAATTAGACCCTTTTCTATCACCCCTTTTTATTATATATAATACTAGCCGGACCAACAGTTATTAAGTCCCTTTTTAAGTTAAAAGAGCTTACTAATAAGGAAATTAACTAAAGATTCCCTAACTTACTATTTTCCTTTATATAAAATATATAAAATCCCTTTTTAAAGGAGTAAAGTATATAAAACCCTTTTATTAGCTTATAAAATATATAAAAACCCTATATAGCTATATAATATATATAAGAGCTCCCTTTTTATACTTTATAAGCTAAAAAAGTCCCTTTAGCTTTCCTTTTATTATAAGAAAGCTTTTAAAAACTCCTTAAATTATAAAGTTAAGTATACTATCTTAAATAATCTAAAAAATAGCTAGAACCTATTAAAAGCTAGTAAAGTTAATACCTTAATAACTAATAAGAGAGATAAGACTTATAAAGAAACTTATAAATACTTACTTTTAATAACCTTATAAATAAGTAAATCTACTAAATTTTAAAAGACCTTATTAAAGGATATATTAAGAAAGATAAATATAATAATAAGATATATAACTTTATTACCTTAAAGGTTAATATCTTTACTAATATATATATAAGAAGTAATATTTTATAAAAGGTTTAGCTTTAAGCTTTCTTAATAATACTTATAAAAAATACTTTTACCTTTTACCTTAATATACTTTTAAGTAGATTTTTACTATTTTATAAGCTTATAACTTATATAAAGAATTACTTTAAAATAAAAAGTAATTAGTAATTCTATTAAATTAAATAAAATAAACTTACTTTTAGTAAAATTATTACTAATAACCTTAATAAAACTAAATTATAGTACCTTAAGCTTTTTATTACTAAACTTAAGAAAATCTATTATAGCCTTTTCTTACTAAATATAATTAATATAAAGCTTTAAAGTTAGCTAATTATAGCTATTAGTAGCGTTTCTAAGTGTAAATTAGCACTTTTTATTTATATACTAACCTTTAAAAGAGTGCTTAAAGACTTTAAAAAATGCTTAAGAGTTAATAAAACTATTAGCTTATAGTAATAAATTATAGAAATAGGTAATTTAAGCAACTATAATAAAGCTTACTTTATAAACTACTACTATAGCTAAGTAAATAAGTCTTATTTTTCTATATAAAAGTAAGGAAAGTTATATTTTCCTTATAAGTGCTTTATTTATAGTAAATAAGGCTATTAGTTAACTAACTACCCTAAGTATAAGTAGTAAAAGGTAAAGGAGAAGTAGTAAAAGAGTAAGAATTATAAGATATTACTTATAAAAGGTAGCTATAATGCTTTTTTATAAGCTTTTAAAGGCATTTTAAAAGAATATAGTAATAAAGAACTAAAAAAAAATAATAAAGGGAACTACTTAGCTTAGTAAGCTATTAATACCTTCTTTATTATAGAAAAAAAGTAATAAAACCCTTTAAAGCTAATCTTTATATAATTTTTTATTATAACCTCTATTATAAATATAAAGCTAGCTTTAAAGCTATTAATAAATATATTATAAACCCTAACTTTTAAAGGATTTTAACTCTTAAAGATACTTAAGAATAATACTTTTAAATATACCTTATTAAAAGATAACCCCTATAACTATACTAATAACTCTAACCCTTAGTACTTTATATTAGAAAAAAGATATAATAATAAGGTGTTTTAGGGAATTATACCTAATATTAGTGCTATAGGTATTTTAACTATTAAACTTAACTAAGTAAAGGCATTAATAAAGTTAATACCTTACCTAAAGATTAAAGCTATAGATTAATATACTATTAATTTTAGTATAGGATTAGTAAAATCCTTAGGTATCCTTTAAGTGCTAATAGTCTTTAGTATTATTAATTTTTATATTCTTAGCTTACTAATATTATTTCTATATTATATTATAGATATAAATAGAATAAAAGTAAAGCTTAATAATATTAAAAATATATTAATTTAAGGATTAATAAAAGTCCTAATTATTTATAAATAGGGATATTCTTAGTAGACTTTATAAGCTAATAAAGCTAAGGTTTTTTACCTCTTAAAATAAGAAATTTATTAACTTTACTACTGCTTTAGTTACCCTTTTATTATATAACTAAGTTAGCTACTATAATAAGCTAGTAAAGATATAACTATAGAAATTATTAAAAAACTAACCTATAAATGCTACTAATATTAACTTTATAGTAAATCCCTTAGTAGGTTTAAATTTATATTAAAAAAGGATTATAAATTTAACTATAAAGTTATTATTAATATCCTTTAAATTAGTAACAAACCTATTCTATATATTATTAACGCTATAACCTTATTTTAAGCTATATATTTCTTTAATTTAAAGAAGTAGAAGGTATATAATATTTAAAATGCTCTAAAAGAATATTAAATTAATATATATTTAGGGCCTTTAAATTAAATAATCTATAATACTAGAAAAGCATTTACTTCTATAAAATTCTACTACTTAGTATAGTTAATAGCTATTAATATAAGTAAAGTCCTTATTAAAGCTTATAATAGTATAAAGAAGGTTAAATGCTATTATACTTTATTAAGGAGGGTATATAATATTATTAAGGCTAAGTTTAATAACCTTCTTATATTAAGCTAAAGGTTATAAATAGCTATTAAAGCTATTAATAACTTTACTAAACTTAATAGTTTTATGCTAACCCTATTAGTATTTAGAATATATTTATAAATAATAATAGAATTAGCCTTAAGCCTCTTAATAACCTAAAGAGCTATAATTCTTTATAAGGCTATTAATAAAGCCTATAAATGCTTTATAAAGTAGCAACTTTATAATATATTATATATAAGAAATAGGCTAAATACTTTCCTAACCTATAAGCTACTATTATAATTTAATATAAAGGTATAGTATAAAAAAGGTAGTTAGTATAGTCCCTATAAGTTACTAGCTATAAATAATAAGACTTATACTATAACAATACTTAATAGCCTTATAAACTTTTAAAGTATAGTTATAAAGCCTTATATAATAGAACTAATTAATAATAATAGAGTTATTAATATATTAAGAGAGAAGAAGAATAAAAAAGAGATAGAGGTAAATAAGAAAGAAAAAAAGGTAAATAAGAAAAAGAAAGAACTTTATAAGAGAATAAAGTTACCCTTAATATAAGCTAAAAAGGCTATAGTAGTACTACTTATAAAGAGAGAAAGAGGATAACTAAGAAAGGTCTCTATAATAATAATTATTATACTAAGGATCTTAAGAGATAATATTAAGGAGATAATAGATATATTTATTACTAAGGTCTTTATAGTAATAATTACTATAGGTAAAGGGTAGCTTAAAGGTACCTTTTATATACCTATAGTAATTACTATTATAAAGGAATAGTATTATTATAAGGTTCCTATAGTAATAATTATTATAGGTAAGGGGTAGCTTTAAGGTGCCTTTTAAGTGCCTATAGTAATTAATACTATAAAGGACTACTATCTTTAGTATAATTATATTATTTTTTAAGGGAGGTATAAAAGGCTTATAGTAAATAATACTATAGGTTAGTAAGTTATAAACTAAAAAAGTAAGGGATATTAAAATAATATCCTTTATATTAGTTTACTATAAGTATAGTTAGTAAGATAAAAAGGCGTTAAGTGTATTACACACCCTTTTTTTACTAACTTTAAAATACTATTATAGTAGAACTTAAAAAAGAGAGGTATATAAAAGAAGAAAAAAAGGAAGGTATTAAGGAATAAGACTAAGAAAATAGTAGCTATTATATATATTAATAATAGCTATAGGGATAATACTAAGGATTTTGCCTTTCTAATTACTAAGGAAAAGAATAATTTTTAGCTTATAATAAACCTTAAAAAGGAAGGCAAAATAACTAATAAGGGCGAGCCCTTTACTAAGTTTAATAAGAAAGAGGTTAATACTTTATTATTCTATAAAGTCTTTAAATTTATTGCTTTTAACCTAAAAAAACACAGAAATTACTGCCTTTTTAACTCTTATATAGTCTAAGAGGTAAAAGGCAAAGGCATTAATAAGCCTTATAAAAAATTAAGGCTAGTAATCTAAGGGCATAGTAATAAAGGAAAAGATGTAATTCTTACGCAATTGCTAAAAAGTTGTAAATTCCGTAGATACTAACGATTATCTATACAGATTCTTTTTCGCTATATAAGTGCCTTATAAAGTTAGAAATAATAAAGGAAAAGAGGCTTATAATTAATATTATAGCCCTTTAGTAGTTGTATAAGTAATAAAAGATTATAGAGATCTGCTAAATTAATAGGGAAGATAATATTACAAACTTAATAATAAAGGCAATACTAAATAAGGCTCTTAAGGGCTTTATTAATATAAATAAGGCTAGAATATAAATAGAAGAATAGGTTAAGAGGGAAGCAGCTTAATAAGCAGAATTAAGGGGGTTATATATATATATATAGTGTTTTTTATAGTTAAAGTAGCCTAGGATTAGTTTAATATAAAGCTAACTAATTAAAGGCCTTTTTATAAAAGTAAATACTTTAAATTTTATTTATTTTTTAGGCTACTCTTTAGGTAATTCCTCTTCTTTAAAAAAAAGAGAATTTATAAGTATTAAAATTGCCCCCTTATAAGAGAACCTTAGCAAAGCTTAAGTGGATTAATAAGAGTAAGAGTAGCGCTTCTATTAAGTGTATCCCTATAAATATAAAGCTGCACTTAGGGGGAAAAGTAGGCTAATAATAACACTACTTTTCCTGCCTTTTCCAACCTTCTAAGCTAGCTTAGAACCTTTATAGATAAGCTAAATTAGACCCTTTTCTATCACCCCTTTTTATTATATATAATACTAGCCGGACTAACAATTATAATGCTTATAGTATATATATTCTATATACTTATAGCTTTAATTATAAGATTTAACCTTAAAATAAAGTAATATAATATAAAAAATATATTCTTATATATAAAGCATAGAGTAAATATAATATTAATAATATATAAGCTATTTAATAGATTTAAAGTAATAAGTAAATATATAGAATTATTAAAAGTACTTTATAGACTTTAAGACTTACTATAGCTTTAGTTTAAAGAATTAAGTAGTAAACTTAAGAGCTTAAAGCTTATTTTTAGTCTTAAAAAGCCTTATTTATTTTATTTAAAAGTATATAACCTATTTATAATATTCTTTATTAATAATATTATTATAGCCTTTTATAAAAAATAGTTAGGAAAGGTAAATAAATTAATAAAAGGATTAAAAGAAGCTTATAAATTAAAAGAGAAAGGTAAGGTATACTACTTTTTAGGTATTTAAGTAATTTATAACTAAAAAAATCAATAAATTTTCCTTAGCTATAAGGTATATATTAATAAGATTAGTAAAAAATTTAATTAAATAGGAAAAGTAATATTTCTTACTATACTAATACTAGTAATTAAGTATTATAAGCGTAATAAATAAGCTAAAAAATAAGAGATAAAGAGCTATTAGAAAAAAATAGGTTTAATTTTATATATAGCTATTATAATAAAGCTAAATATTACTTTTATAGCTTTAAAGCTATTATAATTCTTTATAAATCTAAGTAAAGAGTACTATAAGGTAGTAGACTAAGTAATTAAATATTTATATCTCATAAAGTCTTTTATTTTAAGCTTTAAAAAGCTAGAAGAAATATATATATTTTAAATTATAAGTAATACTTCTTTTACTAATAATATTTATACTTAAAAGTTATTATAAGGATACTTAATTATACTTTTTAGTAAACCTATAATTTAAAAGGTAATATATTAATAAACTATAATAATATTTATAACTAAAGTAAAGCTACTTACTTTATAGTAAGTTATATAAAAAACTATAGGTTTATAATACTTTTTTAAAAATATTTAATTTAATACTTATAAAAACTAAGTAATTTATTATAATAATTAGTAGACTATTTATCTTATACTTTTAAAGAGTAAGCAAATTAATACTTATTTATACTATATTAATATATATAATATATAATTAAAGTAGGAATATAAAAGAGAAAGCTTTAAAGTTAAGTATTTTTTAATAATAGAAATATTAGTTAATAAGTTTACTAAAGCTCTTAACTATTAGTAATTTAAATGCTTTAAAGTAATACTTAGTTTAGTAAATTTATATATTTACTTAGTAGATTTTATACACTTAAATATAGCTACTTTACTTAAAAAAGGTATAGTAAAAGGGAGGTATTAAGATATATTACTTTATAACTATATAAAGGCCTTTCTTTTAGCTATAAAGTGCTACTAAAGTAAATATAAGTAGTAAAAATAAAGAAGTAAAATACTAAATATTTTAATACTAACTTATAAAAAAAAAAGTAAAGTAATATAAAAAAGAATACTTAAAAGAGCTTTTTAATAGCCTTTTTAATCTATATTATTACTATAATAAGATAGGCTTTACCCTTTATTATTAAAAAGCTTTATATAGTATCCTTAACTTTTAAAATAACTTTAATACTTTTATAGACTAAGTTTTACTTAGTAAGAAGCTTAAGATATAATTTTAGCGCCTATTAGTACTAATTATATATTTAAGGGGTAGAAAGTATTAAAAAAAGGTATAAAGTAAAGAATAAAAGAAATTTAAGCTTACCTTTCTATTATTAGCATTTAATATTAATAAAAGCTACTTAGTAAAAAGGACTAAGGCAGTGTATAAGTTATTATAATAGTAATTACTTAATTTATAAAAAAAGTATTTATAAAAATAGCTAAAACCCTTATTTTTATAATAAATACTATAGCTTTTATTAGTAATAGTAGTATATATATAATTTATATAAAGAATATAGTAATATATACTATACTTTATAAAGGTTTATAGCTATTTAAAAAGGTTAAATAGATTTAAAAAATAAAAAGCTTAGCTATAACTTACTATTTACTTTTAGTCTTTTAGATACTTAAAGCTTAGGTTAATTTTATTATTTAAAGGTAATAAAAGTAAAAAAAGTAGCTTAAAAGTTTTAAAAAAGCTTTTTTTATTAATCTTATAAAAGCTTAGTAAAAGAAAGTTATTTTTTAAGAATAATAGGTAGCCTTTTAAAAAGCTTTTAATACTTAATTAATAAAAGCTTTATATAAGGGGATTACTAACTAAAGGTATATAGGAACTAAAGGGGGTATAAGTATTAGCTAACCTTATAAAATTAAAACTAAGTATTATAATAGTATAAAAAGTAGGCTTAATATAAAATATAGGTATAAAAGTATACTAAAGCTTAAGTAAAAGCATTTATTAAACTTTTATCTTAGTTTAGTAGCTAAAATAAGTATAAAGTATTATAAAATAATTTTTAATTAAAAATTTAAAATTAACTATAAAAAAGGTACTTAAAAAGGTAAAAATAAAAAGGAAATACACTTAGTATAGCAATTTATAGATATTTATATATTAAGAATTATATATTTTCTTTAAACTTTACTTTTACTTTACTTTTATAATAAAGCCTTTACTTTAGTTATTTTATAATAAAAGCTTTACTTATTAATATTTATAGCTTTTATTAAAAGATATATTACTTAAGGAGTATAGATAGTATAAGTCTTATACTTAAATAATAGTAAAACTATACCTAGTAAGGGCTATCTCTTAGCCTATAAAACGCACACTTATTTTCCTTTATATAAAAAACATAGCTTAGATAGAATAATCACTCAATTGCCTGATTATCTGCGCCACCGCGCGTTGCACGCGCTAGAATTTCCGGCCCGGCCCTCTTCCGGCTCGGCCCTCCATCCAGCCAATCTTGGCCCGCTGTCCAGCGAGATCCGAGTGGGTGCTTGCGTCACTTCGGATCAACCATGACTCGCTCGGCGGCTTGGGAAGACAATACAAGCCCCGGCGATAGCAAAAGAACAAAGAAGCTTCTAGACTGTGTTCATTTCCGAGTCAAACACCACGTGCCGCCATTGTGACGCAAGGTGGAGACGCCGTGCTCGGGCTTCAATTTCGGCGCCGGCAGGCCGCAACCAAGAGACACTGGTCCCGAAAATTCACGGCTCAGCCAGGCAAATGATATCGCGCTTTGGATTTCTGTCTCGACGTGAATGGCTTCTAGACGGCGGGACGGGCCCGCGTGGGGTTCGCGAACTGGCACGGACCGCACATTCCCGCGTCCTCCCCTTTTCGAAAAAGGGACGTGCGGTCCAATCCTGGCTTTTGCAGCGGTGATGCAAGGGAGAGGAAAGGGCTTGCAAGCCGTGCTTGAGATTTGTGTTCGTCGGCGCATCATCTTGGGCGCCTTTGAACGACATCCAGGCGGCGCTCACTTCCCTCGTGCAACATTGACAGACCTGGAAGCCACCAGGATCTGGCGATCAAGAGACGCAACCTGTCATGCGCAAGGGCCGGTGCCGAGAGCGAAACAAGACGCGGCTCCGCCGTATATTGAGTTTAGTAGATCAGAACTCCACAACAGTCGGGAAAAGGTCTTGCCAAGCCGAGTTCGATTTGTGCAAGGGAGTCTCGCCCGCGCCGTGGTGACAAGAAGCGAAGGTGTTTATCATGAACCCACAAGACTCTCCCGTCTCACAAGTCATGTGTCACAGAAAGGTGATACAGTCATTTCATTGCGCGTGCCCGACATCTCGGATAACAAGCTTCCGGGCAGCGTTGCGTTGCACGCGGAGAAAAGAGACAACACCCAGACGAGCGGCATGGTATGGCCGATCCCAGAGCCACGGGACCACGGATCGTGCCTCCATCGTGCTGCGACTGCACAAGGACGTCGGCTCCGGCGCAGCTTTCTCCAGATCCCGACCATTTTCCGGGCTGCCGTCATCATGATGATACCGGCATTCCACGGGTCTTGATTCTCAGCGCTATACCGAGCTGTCCGGGCAGCAATGGCTTGCAAATGACCCTTGGCGCTGGCATACTCTACCATGACTCAGAGAGGCTGTCGATGCGCACCAATGAGACATGCATGTGTACAGAACACAAAGACGACGTCTTCGAAGGCCACGGCCTTGTTACCAACGCCACCAGCCAATGAGGCTGGCATCGTACCCTGACCCAAAGCCCTGCGACTCTCTTTTCAGTCCGCCACATGCTGCGAAATGTCAAGTCTTCATATCGGTGTCGCTCCAAGACATCCGGGGTGCGCCAATCATGCCTACTCCTGGCGTACTGAGGACGCCGATCCACGACGGGGCCTCCCATTTGCGGAAGTGCAGCACGAGGAGCATGTCTCGGTCGAGACAGGGCGAGTTTCTTGCCACGGACAAGTTGCCAAGCTTGGCGCTAACGACGGGGAGCTGAATCTTTGAATTTTCCCCAGAAGCCTGGAATCACGTTGGGGGAAAAAAAAAGAAAAGAAAAGAAAAGAAAGAAAAGAAAGAAAAGAAAGAAAAGAAAAGGACCGGAAAAAGAAAAAAAAGAAAGAAAGAAAGAAAGAAAGAAAGAGCCGTCTCGAGGTTGAAATCGAGGCATATATACTGACCGAACCATCGAGTTCCCCTTGCCACGAAGAGGAGAAAACGCGCATCTCTTGATCCTTCTTCAACGCCCTTCTGCTTCCAGGCACGTGCTCTCGACCTGTTAGATTCACGTTCTCTTCTCATGCACGCCTGAGCTCGCCCGATAGCGTACACAGCAAGACGCGCACCATGCTTCGGATTTTCTGGTCCTTGGTGCTTGTCGAGTTGGCGACTGCTTGGCCTGGGCTCTTTAGCCGTATGTATGCCCTTGTTCCGCAACATGTCCAAGATTCTAGGAGACTGACGGACAAATTTGCCTTGTCTTTTTTTTTTTTTTTTTTTTTTTTTTTTTTTTGCCCTTGTTG
>SRPV01000539.1:0-17516 GCA_018360135.1 Claviceps sorghi | reverse complement strand
GACCAGACCCAGATGGTCGGGTTGTGGGGTCCGCTTTGTCGTGGCGAAGTGAGGCAATCTAATCTGCGGGGAGTGCTGGCGGGAGTGTCTGCAGGCGGGGTGGTCTGGTCTCATGTGGTCGGGTCTGGTCTGGTGGCAACATGGCGCTGTGGAGGAGATGGGGAGTGGAGGAATCGAGGCGTCAACTGGTCTGCCGGACCTTGCGACCGGAGCGGATTCGCCGGGCTATCGAATTCTGTTTCCCCAGAGGTCAGGTGGTGGTGTTTCCAAGACTCGACCAGGACGACGGAAGCGAAGGGATCAAGGAGAAGAGGGAGAAGAGGGAGAAGAGGGAAGAAGAGGGAGGCGACAAACCAGCAGGCCACTGGTCGCCCAGCCATGCATGATGCCGCCCAGGATGCTACCCGCGACGCTCGTGCCACGTTGTCCGTCTCGGGACGTTATTTCCAGGTGGAGATGGCGTTTTCATCCTAGGTACTTATGTACTTAAGGAAGCAGGTAAGTACTCAACACACTGCACGCATGCGCTGCGTGTTGAGCCATCCGGCATCGTTGTTGGCCGACGGACCGGCCGGCACGGGTCTGGTCTTCTGGTCTGGTCTTCTGGTCTGGTCTTCTGGTCTGGTGGGTTCAATGCAGCAACAGCGGGGCAGCGGCAGGCAGCGGCAGGCAGCGGCGCTCGATCGGGCGGAGCGACCCACATGCACCTGCAGGCAGCACAGGCCGCCGAGGCTCGCGCGTCCCAGCAGGGAGAGGCGCTGAACCCACAAGGCTGGGACAACATTGAATAGTCCATGTTGCCGTGGTCACCAGCCCATTGGTCTCGGTCTCGTCATTCTGGCCATCCACGGTCGCTTCCTGCTTCACAAAGGCAGAGCAAGCCAGAGCGCCCACCCGGCTCAAGCTCGTCCGCCGGCCTGGTCCGTCTGGTCTGCGATTCTGTCATCTGCCATCTGCCATCTGCCATCTGCCATCTGCCATCTGCCATCTGCCATCTGCGGCTCTGCGGCTCTGCGGCTCTGCTTCCATCATCAATACCCGTCGTCTGGTAGCCGGCTCCCTTGAATCCATTCTCGACCGCGCCCGCCACGCCGCCAGCTTGATTGCTGCAAGAAGCCAACCCCAACCCGTCGCGTCTCACGCACCTCGACCTCTCCGCGACCTCTCCCCCGACATCTCCCCAGCAGCAGCTCGTCCGCGAACAGCACAGCGAGTCAAGGACCATGCGAAGCTGCTAGCACTAGACGGCAACCCGCGCGTCTGCATCCCCTGGTGCCGCCATTGCTGCTGCTGCTGCCGCCGCCGCCGCCGCCGCCTCTCGCCGCCTCGCCGCAGAGACCAGCGCCGGACATGACGACGACGCCCGGCACCAACGCGCTCTTCTCCTCGTTGCCTGCTCCCGCTCCCGCTCCCGCTCCCGCTCCCACGGTGGGCGAATCGACTTCGTCTGGCGCTCAACTGCCGTTGTCGTCCCACACCTGGAACGGTGCGGCCGTCGACTCTGCTTCGCGCTTACGGCCTCCCAGGTCTCTGCCTCGTACGGCCTCCCCAATGCTCATCCTCCCAACGCCCCAACCCCCCCAACTTCGGCTGACAAAAAGAAAAACCATCTTGTTCTTGTTCGCAAAGCCTGGATCGATTCCTACCAGGAGCGATACGGTCCCGTCAGCGAGGAGCAACTTCGTCTTCTGCAGCCCCCCGCCCGCATCGTGCAGCGTCAAAGCAATTTTGCGCCCAATGACACATCTCGCCGAGTGTCCAGAGACGGCTTCGTCGGCTGGGACGATCCCAAGCTGGGCCCGGCCCGCAAGGCCGGATCCAGGATTCCCCATTTTCTGCGATACGGGCGTGCCTCGATACGTGGTAGGAAATGGGATCATCTTCGGTCTGCCGAACCCGTCATTGTCTCCAAGTACAGACCCGCTCCCTCGCGCGGTGCCATGTCATGGCAAGACTTTATCCATTCTTCATCTTGGGGCCGCACGACGGATGCGGAGTCCCACGTTGTCAACTACGAGACACTGAACGAGCTGCAGCCGACTTTCAATTCAGACATCAAGGTCCGCTTCCACCATTCCGACGGACGAGCCAAGGACGGCTGGAGGGTGGTTGTCTTGCCCAGACGCATCTGGAATGCCATGATGCGACACCCCTTATCCACCTTGCTCTTCCGGCTCGGCGTCATGGTCACGTCCGTTCTGGCCCTCGGTCTCTCGGCGCGCATCTACCACTTGGAAAATGACGTGACCAAGAACAGCGCGGAGCGCACGCAGTCGCTCGTCGCCATGGTCGTCGACTGCGTGGCCATTCCCTACATTGGATACATGATGTGGGACGAGTTTACGGGAAAGCCCCTGGGTCTCCGATCGGCCATGTCCAAGATCTCTCTGATATTGTTGGACCTGTTTTTCATCATTTTTAAGTCTGCGAGCACGGCGTTGGCCTTTGAGACGTTCATCTACCACGGGCCACGACAGGCATCCCTCAACCGCTTGTCCGTGGCACTAGCGGCGTTTCAGCTGCTCGGGCTCATGTCATGGTCCATGACGTTTGCCGTCAACGTCTTCCGGATGGTCGATCGTCTGGGAGGAGGAGGCGACAGTGATGACTTGAACGTATGATATGAACAGGGTACGAGATTTGTAATTTGTAATTTGTAATTTGTAATTTTTTTTTTTTTTTCCTTTTTTCCCCCTTTTTCTTTCTTTCTTCTCCAAATGGGCAGCGAGGGTCCAATGAGCGCTCGCATCGGGTTCGACGTTGTGGTCTGCGCAATGCGAAGCGGAGAGGCTCAAGGCCTTGTAAGGAAGGAAGTAATGGCAGCGTTTGTGCCGAGCATGTCTGGTGTGGTCATGATGGATTCACGAGTTCATGGGGACAAAAGTCCGGCCGGCGAGGCATAGTCAGAGAAGAAACCAGAAAAGAGACAGCGGAGGCCATGTTGAAATATGGTACCAATTGATGCGGCCTGTGAATTTGGTCGTTTGAGCGGGAGTAATTAGCAATAAAGAGGTGGTTGATTGAGCTATGTTCTGTGCTCAGTTTCCCGTACGAGTCATAATACTTTAAAGTAAGTAGGGAATACGCCCCCACTTTCTCCCCGAGACCACTCACACTCACAGCCCCAACAGGCCTGACTGCACGAGTGCACCTACGTACATACTTACCTAGGTACCTAGGTAGGTAAGTACCTAGAGGTACCTATCTCTTGGGTACCTACCCAGTACCTACCTGTCCAGTGGGTCGTCAGTAATCCCAAAACCTTGTACACCAAAAATTGCATGGTGAACTTGTTCGGAATTACCTGAGCATTGTACCTACCTAGGTACCGGCAGGACCTAGCATGGTGGCCCCAGCCTAATGGCCATCGGCTGTGTGTCACGCACGTGACCCACTATATGTATGGTAGTTCCCCACTAGATAGTGTATGGATTATTATCTTCCTCTCCTACTATCCTAACAATTAGTAGCAATTATATATTACTTATATAATAATTAAAAAACTAAAACTAAAATATACTTATCTTTATTAAAATTTTATTTCCTTAATATTTAGTAATTACCTTTTTCTATTTATTAATTAATATCTTTATAAATACTAATAAAAAGTTAAATTTTAATAGTATAATAATTATACTAATTTTTATAAGTAATTAAACTATAATAAACTATAAAAGAATAGTAATAGTTTATTTATTATATTACCTTTAACTATAAACCTTATTTATATAGGGCTAATTAATAGGATTTTTTAGTTAAATAGCTAGAATAATAATAAGCTTTTTAAAAAGCCTTAATAAATTAAAAGAATTTAATATAGGATTTTAAGCTAAACTATATTATATTAAAATTAACTATACTTAAGGCCTTATTACTAAAGATTTAATTATAGTAAATTACTTTAGTTAAAGAAGATAATAATAATATTAATAATATTTAGTGTATTATTATATAATAGGTACTTTTAGTTAATAGGTAGCTTTTTCTTTATATATAAACTTAAGCTAGTATTTTAATAAATCTATAAAATCTATTAAGGGTATTATTAAATTAGTTTTTAGAATTACTTATAGTAAGAATAATAAAACTATAAGTATTACTTTTATAAGTATTACTTTTATAAGTATTATATTTATACTTAGTAAAAGTAGAACTAAAGTTAAGAAGAAGTAAGGAACTAAGTTTAACTTTAAAAGTTAGTAACTCCTTATTATTTTTATTATTATTACTAATTATATTCTTTAAATTACTAAAATTACTAATATCTTTAGTTTTATAATATTTACTATAATTACTATAATCTTTATTTATATACTCTTCTTAAATAAGTTAATAACCTAATAATAGTATAAATAATATAAATACCTTAGAAGATTATTAGTAATAACTATAACTAATACCTTAGCTAAATATATTATATATTTTATAAGTTATAGTAAATATAATATATATATAGAGATAAACCTAAGAAACTATTATATATATATTAAACTAATAAAGAGTTATACCTAAATTAACCTCTTACTCTTTAGCACTAATATTTATTATATAAGCGCCTTTAAAAGCTTTAAATATTAGATTTTTTAATCCTAATATAAAAGATACTAAAAAATAAAGTATAGTTATAAAGGCTAAGTCTACTATAATAATTTATAAATATATATTAGTATTTATATAGTATTTATAAAATATAATAAAAGCTTAATTTAAAAAAGCTATTAAAAAAGTTTAAATTTTATATCTTTAAAAATAAGTATTAAATTAGTATAGTTAACTATTAATAGATTTTTAATGCTAATTACTTTATAAAGCTATACTTAAAATAATTTATACTTAATTAATAGAAAGGTTTAAAGAACCTTAAAAAGCTATACTTTTTTATATTAAAGTAGCTTAATATATATTATAAAAATATTATATTAAAAAGAATTTAATTAACTTTATTTATAATATATTAAAAGATACTAAAGTATATTTTTAAAATAAAGTTACTTAATTAAGGATAGTATATTAAGTATTTAATTTATATATTTAGTTTATTATTCTATTATCTATATCTAATATAACTATTAATATATATTTAGTTTAAATTAAAGATTAAGAATTAATTATTTTAATAATAATAAAGGAGAGATATAAATAAGTAGTTAACTAATAGTATTATAATATAATATAAAGTATATAGTTATAAAGACTATAACTATAGTTATAGTATAATTAGTTTATAATAGGTTGCTATAATATATTTAAATATAGTAGGCAATAGGTATATAATTTATATAAATAATAGTAGTATATAAATATAAATAATACTATAGGCACTTTTATATACTAAAATTATACTAATAAGAGTAGTTATAGATAGGTTTAACCTTAGTAAGTAAAACTATACTTATAATTTATATAATAGTAAACTTTATATATAAATAAATCTATATTATTTAGCGCTATTAAAACACTAATAGTAATAGTAATTACTTAGCTATAGTAGGTATATATTATTAAAAATTCTATAAAAGTAGTATAATAAAAATAATAACCTTAATAATTATAACTTAAGAATAAGGTTTAATTAGCTTAAATTACTAATATATAGCTAAATAAGGATATATAGGTAGATTTAAATATAAGTTTATAGTTTTACCTAAAAGTAAAGTAATAATAAGATTATAGTAATAATTAGGGTAGTGTTTTATATAATAGTACCTAAATAAACGTAGTATAGTTTATAGGTATATACTAAATAATAGTTAAAAGTTATTAAATTTATACCTAAGAATTTACTTTTAATAATATATTATTTAGATATTTAAAGAAAAACTATAGAATACCTAAATAGGTATAAATAGCTAAAAATAATATTTTAAACTCTTATTTAGTCTTATAATAGTAATATAATAGTATAGCGTTTTAAGCGTAGTTAATAGAGCTAATAATAGTTAAGTTAGGGGCATTCCTTACTTAAATAGAGTTATTAGTGCTTTAATAAAATACTAGTTATTTATTATTAGTTTTCTAATTAATAGTTAATTCTTAAAGGGATATAGGCGTTAAATATATATTTTATATATAAATTTACCTTTATTTTTAGATTTATTTAAATATAGATAAACTAAATGTTTAATTTAATATTTATTATAATATAAGGTGTATAGTTACTTTAGTAAATAAGAAATAAGTTATAAAGTATTACTTAAAATTAAAAATTTATATATAAGTAAAACTAATTTATATTAAAGATATTAGTACTAAAGTATTTTCTATAGTTTAATATATTTTATTACTATTTAATTTTATTAAGTATATAAAAGATAGTATTTTAATAGTTATAGTATTTACTAAAAAAATAGTATTAATATAATCCCTTAGGGTATATATACTTTTAGGCACTAATTGCCTTATATTAAAGAAAATAGATATTATAATTAGTAAAGAATAAATAGTAATAGAAATCTATAATAGTATTACTATTCTTATAGTAGTATAGTATATAAAGCAAAAGATTAATATACTAATAAAAGTATAGAATACTATTATAGTTATACTAAGGTAAATAGCTATAATTTTAGTTATATATAAACTAGTAAAATATAAGTAAGTACTATTTAAACCTAGTAAATTACTATGTTTAGGCATTTATACTATAGTTATAGATAGTTTAATAAAAAATGTTATTATTTATAATATAAGTAATAAACTAGTAGTAATCTAATATAACTAAAAAATAAAATAATTTAAATCTATAGATTTAATAGTAAAAGCTTATATAGTTAATATTATATAAGCTTTAGAGATAGTAAAGCTAGCTTTAGTTATAGAAGATTATAATAAAAGGTATTTTATAATACTAAAGCAAATTTTATAGGAATTAAATACCTTAGTATACTATAATATAAAAGTAAACTTTTATAATTCTAAGAATCTAATAAAATATTAGAAAATAAAGAATCTATTAAATAAATTTAAGGCATTATTTAAGAATAAAGGTTTTATAAAAGTGCTAATTAATAAGTATATAAGAATCTAAATAAAGCTAGGTTAATAAGATATAGTTCTTGTTACGTGCTGGGAAGCACCTTATAAGGGCTTGTAAACACTGCAGCTTTCAACCGAGGCTGCAGAAGATCTTTTGGCGTAGGTGGCACAAGCACCGCGTTAGCTAGTTCTGGCACGTAACAACTGGTAGCAATTGCGCTAAGGCTTATGGTTTAAGTCCTAGCTATGCGGCTTCTTTACGTGCCCTAGCAAAGACTTCTTTAGAGCCAGCTATAAGCTAGATAAATATTAGTAGACCTAAGGAGAGTTGCTAACTAATTAGATTTAATAGCCCTAATTAGTTCTATAGGGTTTAAGTTCCCCACTTTATTTGTTCCTAGCTTAGGAGATCCCCCCTAATTTAGTATACTAAGATAAAAGGCTAGCTAAGTTAGGCTAGCATAGGACTGCTAGCTTATAAGGCCCCCGGCATCTGTTACGTGCTAGGAAGCACCTTATAAGGGCTTATAAACACTACAGCTTTCAACCAAGGCTGCAGAAGATCTTTTGGCGCAGGTGGCACAAGCACCGCGTTAGCTAGTTCTGGCACGTAACAGTTCTTGTTAGAATTGCCCCTTATAGGAGAACCTTAGCACAGCCTAGGCGGATTAATAGGAGTGAGAGCAGCGCTTCTATTAAGTGTATCTTTATAAATATAAAGCTATACTTAGGGGGAAAAGTAAGCTAATAATACTACTACTTTTTCTACCTTTTCTAACCTTTTAAGCTAGCTTAAAACCTTTATAAATAAGCTAAATTAAACCCTTTTTCTATTATCCCTTTTTATTATATATAATACTAGCTAAACTAATACTAATTAGTAGTTATAAAACTATAGATTTATAAGGTTATTTAAAGAGATAGCTTTTAAAAAACCTCTTATAAGGTTAAGTTTTATTACTATACTATAAGTAAGGAATTTTTATACTTTTTAAAAGACCTTTTAAGGTTAAGTTCTATCTATATAACTATTTTTTATTAATAAAAGAAAAGAACCCTTTTTATAATAATAACTTCTATAAACTTAAATACTACTACTAATTATTATATAAAAAGACCTTTATCTTTATTATTTATTATAATAAAAACCCTTAACTTCTTATTTCTTAGCTCTTAAAGTAAAAACTAAGTTTTTTCTTTAATTAAGTTAGTTAATAAATATAATACTATAATATAACTATAAAAGGAAAACTCTTTCTAAAGGATATTATAAGAGTAAGAAAACCTTAATTTTAGCTTAATAATAGGATTAAAATAATTATATTTTAATACTATACCTAGTATTATTAAGAGCTTTTATAATATAATTTTACTTAACTAAAAGTATACTTAAGATAACTTAGCTAACCTTTATATTGCTCCTTTTATTAAGCTTAATAATATATTTATATACTATATTTAGCTATATTATAATAAAAACTAAAGCCTTAAGAGAATAATTTATAACTTTTAAGAGAATTTTAAAGATTAAGAATTCCTTAACTTTAAAAGAATTAATACTTTAATTTAAAAAGCTTTAAAAAATATTTTTTAAAACTAAAGAATTAAGCTTAGTAAAGGTATATAAGCTAAGGTTATTAAGTCCTTTTTTAAGTTAAAAAAGCTTATTAATAAGAAAATTAACTAAAGATTCCTTAACTTACTATTTTCCCTTATATAAAACATATAAAATCCCCCTTTAAGGGAGTAAAGTATATAAAACCCTTCTATTAGCTTATAAAATATATAAGAACCCTATATAACTATATAATATATATAAAAGCTCCCTTTTTATACTTTATAAACTAAAAAAGTCCTTTTAGCTTTCCCTTTACTATAAAAAAGCTTTTAAAAACTCCTTAAACTATAAAGTTAAGTATACTATTTTAAATAATCTAAAGAATAGTTAAAACCTATTAAAAGCTAATAAAGTTAATACCTTAATAACTAATAAGAAAAATAAGACTTATAAGAAAACTTATAAATACCTACTTTTAATAACCTTATAAATAAGTAAATCTATTAAATTTTAAAAAACCTTACTAAGAAATATATTAAGGAAGATAAATATAATAGTAAAATATATAACTTTATTACCTTAAAGATTAATATTTTTACTAATATATATATAAAAAGTAATATTCTATAAAAGGTTTAGCCTTAAGCTTTCTTAATAATACTTATAAAAAATACCCTTACCTTTTACCTTAATATATTTTTAAGTAGATTTCTACTATTTTATAAGCTTATAACTTATATAAAGAATTACTTTAAAATAAAAAGTAATTAGTAATTCTATTAAATTAAATAAAATAAACTTACTTTTAGTAAAATTATTATTAATAACCTTAATAAGACTAAGTTATAATGCCTTAAGCTTCTTATTACTAAACTTAAGAAAATCTATTATAGCCTTTTTCTACTAAATATAGTTAATATAAAGCTTTAAAGTTAGCTAATTATAGCTATTAATAGCGTTTTTAAGTATAAATTAGTACTTTTTATTTATATATTAATTTTTAAAGAAGTACTTAAAGACCTTAAGAAATGCTTAAGAGTTAATAAAACTATTAGCTTATAGTAATAAATTATAGAAATAGGTAATCTAAGTAACTATAATAAGGCTTACTTTATAAACTATTACTATAGCTAAGTAAATAAGTCCTATTTTTTTATATAAAAGTAAGGAAAGTTACATTTTCCCTATAAATACTTTATTTATAGTAAATAAAGCTATTAATTAACTAACTACCTTAAGCATAAGTAGTAAAAGGTAAAAAAAAAGTAGTAGAAAAGTAAAAACTATAAAACACTACTTATAGAAGGTAGTTATAATACCTTTTTATAAGCTTTTAAAAGTATTTTAAAGGAATATAGTAATAAAGAACTAAAAGAAAATAATAAAAAAAACTACCTAGCTTAATAAGCTATTAATACCTTCTTTACTATAGAAAAAGAGTAATAAAACCCTTTAAAGCTAACCTTTATATAATTTTTTACTATAATCCTTATTATAAATATAAAGTTAGCTTTAAAGCTACTAATAAATATACTATAAACCCTAACTTTTAAAGGATTTTAACTCTTAAAGATATTTAAGAATAACGCTTTTAAATATAATTTATTAAGAAATAACCCTTATAACTACACTAATAACTCTAACCCTTAATACTTTATATTAAAAGAAAGATATAATAATAAGGTGTTTTAAGGAATTATACTTAATATTAGTGCTATAAGCATTTTAACTATTAGACTTAACTAAGTAAAGATATTAATAAAGTTAATACCTTACCTAAAGATTAAAGCTATAGATTAATATACTATTAATTTTAGTATAGGATTAGTAAAATCCTTAGGTATTCTTTAAGTGCTAATAGTCTTTAGTACTATTAATTTTTATATTCTTAGCTTACTAACACTATTTCTATATTATATTATAAATATAAATAGGATAAAAGTAAAGCTTAATAATATTAAAAATATATTAATTTAAGGATTAATAAAAGTCTTAATTATTTATAAATAAGGATATCCTTAGTAGACTTTATAAGCTAATAAAGCTAAGGTTTTTTACCTTTTAAAATAAGAAATTTATTAACTTTACTACTACTTTAGTTACTTTTTTATTATATAACTAAGCTAACTACTATAATAAGCTAGTAAAGATATAACTATAGGAATTATTAAAAAACTAACCTATAAATACTATTAATATTAACTTTATAGTAAATCCTTTAATAGGTTTAAGTTTATATTAAAAAAGGACTATAAATTTAACTATAAAGTTATTATTAATATCCTTTAAATTAATAATAAACCTATTCTATATATTATTAACGCTATAATCTTATTTTAAGCTATATATTTCCTTAATTTAAAAAAGTAAAAGGTATATAATGTTTAAAATGCCTTAAAAGAATATTAAATTAATATATATTTAAGGCCTTTAAACTAAATAATTTATAATACTAAAAAAGCATTTGCTTTTATAAAATTCTGCTACTTAGTATAGTTAATAGCTATTAATATAAATAAAGTCCCTATTAAAGCCTATAATAATATAGAAAAGGTTAAACACTATTATGCTTTATTAAAAAGGGTATATAATATTATTAAGGCTAAGTTTAGTAACCTTTTTATACTAAGCTAAAGGTTATAGATAGCTATTAAAGCTATTAATAACTTTACTAAACCTAATAGTTTTATACTAACCTTATTAGTGTTTAAAATATATCTATAAATAATAATAGAATTAGCCCTAAGCCTTTTAATAACCTAAAAGGCTATAATTCTTTATAAAGCTACTAATAAAGCCTATAAATATATTATAAAGTAGTAACTTTATAATATATTATATATAAGGAATAGGCTAGATACTTTTCTAACCTATAAGCTACTATTATAATCTAATATAAGGGTATAGTATAAGAAAGGTAGTTAGTATAGTTCTTATAAGTTGCTAGCTATAAATAATAAAACTTATACTATAGTAATACTTAATAGCCCTATAGACTTTTAAAGTATAGTTATAAAGCTTTATATAATAGAACTAACTAATAATAATAAGGTTATTAATATATTAAAGGAGAAAGAGAATAAGGAAGAGGTAAAGGTAAATAAAGAAGAAAAAGAGATAAATAAGAAAGAGAAGGAACTTTATAAAAGGATAAAGTTGCCTTTAGTATAAGCTAAGGGGGCTATAGTAGTATTACCTATAAAAAAGGAAAGGAAATAACTAAGAAAGGTCCTTATAGTAATAATTACTATACTAAGAATCTTAGGAAATAATATTAAGGAGATAATAAATATATTTATTACTAAGGTCCCTATAGTAATAATTACTATAGGTAAGAGGCAGCCTAAAGGTACCCTTTATATACCTATAGTAATTACTATTATAAAGGAATAATATTATTATAAAGTCCTTATAGTAATAATTATTATAAGTAAGGGGTAGCTTTAAGGTACCTTTTAAGCGCCTATAGTAATTAATATTATAAAGAACTATTATCTTTAGTATAATTATATTATTTTCTAAGAGAGGTATAAAAGGCTTATAATAAATAATACTATAGGTTAGTAAGTTATAAACTAAAAAGGTAAGAGATATTAAAATAATATCCCTTATATTAGTTTACTATAGGTATAGTTAGTAAAATAAGAAGGCATTAAGTATATTATATATCCCTCTCTTACTAACTTTAAGATACTATTATAGTAGAACTTAAAAAAGAGAGGTATATAAAAGAAAGAAAAAGGAAAGGTATTAAAAAATAAGACTAAGAAAATAGTAGCTACTATATATATTAGTAATAGCTATAAAGATAATACTAAGGATTTTACCTTTTTAACTATTAAGAAAAAGAATAATTTTTAGCTTATAATAAACCTTAAAAAGGAAGGCAAAATAACTAATAAAGGTAAGCTTTTTACTAAGTTTAATAAGAAAGAGGTTAATGCTCTATTATCTTATAAAGTCTTTAGATTTATTGCTTTTAACCTAAAAAAACATAGAAATTACTGCCTTTTTAACTCTTATATAATTTAAGAGATAAAAGGTAAAGGCACTAATAAGCTTTATAAAAAATTAAGGCTAGTAATTTAAGGATATAGTAATAGAGAAAAAGATATAATTCTTATATAGTTACTAATAATCTAATAAGCTAGCTAATAACTTATTATAGCATTAGCACTATTATTAGCAAAAGAGAATATTTCCTTATAGATTTAAGATATTATATAAGCCTATATATAGTCTTAAATTACGCTTAATAGGCTAATTATTATAAGGTTACCTTAATAAATTACTTATTTATATCCTATTAATATAATTATAGAAGTAATTAAGCTACTCTATAAAATAGCTAAGGTAGGCACTTATTAATAGGTAATTTATATAAAGCATTATTAAGAAAAGCTTATAATAATAACCTTAAGCTATAACCTATACTTATTAATTACTTTAAATAAGAACCTAAACTTTAGTATTATTAAAATATAAACTAATAATACCCTTAGCCTTAGTAATACTATATTTTTTAAGAAAGAAAAAGCTAAGTTAAAAAACGCTAAGTTTACTATAAAACTAAAGCAAAAGCTAATATTTAAAGAACCCCTTATCTTTAATAGCTATATTCTCTTATAGTATAAAAATAAAAGTATAAAAGTTAGGTAAAAAGGCTAAAGTAGTAAGCTTATAATAGTTAAAACTAATAAGCTAAGTATAAAGGCAGAATATATAAAGTAATAAGCTTATAAAGTATATATCTTAATAATTTACTAACCTAAAGCTGCTTTTAACCTCTTAGTTATAATATAAGTTTAAAACCCTAATTAAACTAATATAAATAAGCTTAATAAAAGAATTAAGTAGTAAATTAATAATTCTAAATAAGGAATTTAATATATTTTACTTAAGCTTAAATTAGTAGCTTTATATATTTTTATTAATAGTTCTTTTATAAATAATAAAGACTTAAGCTTATAAATTAGCTTTATAATAATCCTTAGTAATAAAAAAAAGAATAGTACTAATGCTAAATTTAAGCTTTATAGTAATATTATTATATATAGCTTAATAAAAAGTAAAAGAGTTATAAGAAGTACTCTTATATTAAAGCTATATAGAATAATATAAAGCGCTAATATTACTTATATAGTAGGCACTATATTAAATATAATTACTAAAAAGTTATAAATTTTATAAATACTAATAATTATTTATATAAATTCTTTTTTGCTATATAAATGCCTTATAAAGTTAAAAATAATAAAAAAAAAGAGGCTTATAATTAATATTATAGCCCTTTAGTAGTTATATAAGTAGTAAAAGATTATAAAGATCTACTAAATTAATAAGGAAGATAATATTATAGATTTAATAATAAAGGTAATACTAAATAAGGCTTTTAAGGGCTTTATTAATATAAATAAGGCTAAAATATAAGTAAAAGGATAGGTTAAGAGGGAAGCAGCTTAATAAGTAAAATAAAGGGGGTTATATATATATATATAGTGTTTTTTATAGTTAAAGCAGCTTAGAATTAGTTTAGTATAAAGCTAACTAATTAAAGGCCTTTTTATAAAAGTAAACACTTTAAATTTTATTTATTTTTTAGGCTACTCTTTAAGTAATTTCTCTTTTTTAAAAAAGAGAGAATTTATAAGTATTAGAATTACCCCTTATAAAAGAACCTTAGCACAGCCTAAGTGGATTAATAGGAGCAAGAGTAGCGCTCCTATTAGGTGCATTCTTATAAATATAAGGCTGCACTTAGGGGGAAAAGTAAGCTAATAACACCACTACTTTTCCTACCTTTTCTAACCTTTCAAGCTAGCTTAGAACCTTTATAAACAAGCTAAATTAGACCCTTTTTCTATCACCCCTTTTTATTATATATAATACTAGCCAGACCAACAGTTCTAAAGAAATATTATATATATTTTATTAAACTAAATAACTATAAAGTTATTAGAAATAAGGGGTTTACAGAGGCTTTTGCCCTCTGAATTACTAAGGTAGTGAGGCTTAGTAAGCCAGAAGCCAGAAGGGCTCTGTAGTGCTGCAGCCGAAGCTACAGGCCTTATAACTAATATTAAAAGCTTAATACATAACTTTTAGCACTTAAAATATGCTAAATTCTAGCTTATAGAAGGCAGTAGAATTTTCTTAGATTTTTATCTAATTATTTAACGTTATAAGTAGCAGGCTTAGATTAATAGTCTATATAGTTAGTGGGCAGCTAGTAAGGGGGAATGTCTTCTTCTTTATATACCCTTTAAGCCTATTAGAGGCTTAGCCTTATAAAAAGGGGCTTATAAGCTACTTTTTATTTTTTATAAAATTTATTTATATAGGAAAATAAAAAAATAAACTTATAGCTATATAAATAAGGTACTAATGTGCTCCTTAAATATTAACTTAATGAAAATTAGTATATAACTTTAAAAATCAGAAAAATTAACTAATTATATAAAAAAATTCCCCTTATTCTAACAATAAAAATGCTAGTTATAAAATCTTTTACAACCCCTTAGTTATTGTGTAAATTAGCTATAAAGTGTACCCTAGGGTAGCCTACTGTATAGCCCTTAGGGTAAGTAGCTTATCTTTAAGCTAATTTTTAATTACTTACTTAGTTGCTATAAAAATTAATTCTAAAGTCTTACTAAGCCTAATAGACTATTAGGTTCCTAATTAGGCGTGTGCTAGCTACTATAAGGCATAAATAGAAGGGAAAAGGCAAGAAAAGTGGGGCGCTTATAGCTGTAAGCTATAAGCAGAAGAATTAATTCTGTGGGCGCTGTGCGCAGCCTAGGGCCGCTTATAACGCTAGTAATAGCTAAGAAAAGCCCCTTAAGGGTCCCTATAAGGGTCCCTATAAGGTAGGTGCTAAGGGTTACTAAAAGGCCTATTAAGAGGCTTAATAGATAAGGAAGTCCCCTAAAAATAGCTGTTATTTTTAACACCCCCTCTAAAGAGGTATTCCGAAAGCTAAAAGGGAAAGAAAAGGAATGCTAAATTTAAAGAAAATCCATATAAATCTAAATAAAATCGTATAAGAAAAAGAATAATAGATTTAAAAAGCCTAAAAGTGGGGCTCTTTAAAAAAGTTAAAAAGGTACTATAGTTACACATAGTAAAATTAAGGAATTCGTTGTTGAAGTTGTTGAAAATAACAGCTATTTTCAGGGGACTTCCTTATCTATTAGGCCTCTCAACAGGCCTTATAGTGACCCTTAGCCCCTGCCTTATAGGGACCCTTATAGGGACCCTTAGGGGGCTTTTCTTAGCTGTTGCCGGCGTTGCAAGCGGCCCAGAGCTGTGCGTGGCGCCCGCAGAATCAATTCTTCCGCTCGTAGCTCGCAGCTGCAAGCGCCCCACCTTTCTTGCCTTTTCCCTTCCAATTGTGCCTTATGGCAGCTGGCGCACGCCCGATTGGGAACCTGACGGTCCGTTAGGCTTGGCAAGACTTCGGAATCAATTGTTACGGCAACTAAGTAAGCAATTAAAAATTGGCTTAAAGATTTAAGCTGCTTACCTTAGGGGCTACGTAGCAGGCTACCCTAGGGCACACTTTGCAGCTAATTTACGTAATAACTAAGGGGTTATAGAAGATTTCGTAACTAATATTTTTATTGCTAGAATAAGGGGAATTTTTTTATGTAATTAGTTAATTTTTCTAATTTTTAAAGTTGCACACTAATTTTTACTAAGTTAATATTTAGGGAGCACATTAGCACTTTATTTATATAGCTATGAGTTTATTTTTTTATTTTCCTATATAAATAAATTTTATAGAAAATAAAAAGTGGCTTATAAGCCCCTTTTTATAGGGCTAAGCCTTTAATAGGCTTAGAGGGTATATAAGGGAGAAGACATTCCCTCTTACTAGCTGCCTACTAACTATATAGACTGTTAATCTAAGCCCGCTACCTATAACGTTAAATAATTAGATAAAAATCTAAGAAAATTCTACTACCTTCTATAAGCTAGAATTTAGCGTATTTTAAGTGCTAGAAGTTGTGTATTAAGCTTCTAATATTAGTTATAAGGCCTGTAGCTTTGGCTGCAGCGCTGCAAAGCCCTTCTGGCTTCTGGCTTACTAAGCCTCACTACCTTAGTAATTCAGAGGGCAAAAGCCTCTGTAAACCCCTTATTTCTAATAGAAGTCAAAAGTCTATTTTTGGCTTATTTTAGTGATTGTTTTAAATTTTCTAAGTGTTTTTGTGATAGTTTTAGTGCCTTTAGCTAGGCATTAAAGATTTTGTAGCAAAGTGTTATAGGGGTTAGAGCCCTATAAGCTCTAAGAAAATAGCATGCATTAGAACAGCTAGTGGCTTAGTTAGGCTATTAGCTAGCATTTTCTTAGTATCTAAATAGGCAATCTTAGCTAGCCTAGCTAAGATTTACTGCCTATTATAGTGGAATTTTAGTAGGGTGTGCTTAGTCTAACTATAAAGGGCTGGATTATAGGCTGTTTTTATAGCGCCTTAGTTATTGCAAAAAATCTGTATAGGGGGCTTTATAGGGGCTTTTAGCTCCTTAAAAATGCCCTCTAGCTACTAAAGCTCTCTAAAAGTCTTATAAATTACGTTAGACTTAGCTTCTATAGTGAATAAAGCTATAGTGCTAGCTTTTTTGCTTTTCTAACTTATAGGGCCCTTAGTTAGCTTAAATAGGTATATATAGGTAGATTTAGAAGAGCTTCTATTACTAGCAAAATTACTATTATAGAATCTAACTAAATCTTTATTAGGGGATACCTTATAAATTATAGCAAGGTTCTAAGTACTAAAAAGATACCTTAAAAGGCTTTTTACAGCATTTAGGTGTTCTAAATAAGGACTAGCAAGGGCTGTTAAAAGCTATTATAGTATAAAGGCAATGTTAAGCCTTATAAGAAGTATTAAATACATAATAGTCCCTATAATGCTCTAATATTCCTTTATTTCCTTAGGGTTAAGGGGCTTAGTAAGCTAAGTTTTTAAGACCCCTA
>SRPV01000538.1:0-17521 GCA_018360135.1 Claviceps sorghi | reverse complement strand
AATTTTTTTTTTTTTTCAGAATCCTAGCATGCAACACTGTAACCCTAGAATCTGTCATTCAAAACCGTAATACAATGCCGGGCTGTTCGGCGCAATGCTGCAAGAGGCGTCAATATGGGCACGCCGCAATGAAGAGTCTCTCCAGCCTCCTTCCCAGACCATATATTGATAGCAGACGCAATCTCAATCACAGCAAGGCGCATTGCTTGGAGTGCGCAGTGGTCAGGCGCGCCGTCTCGATTTCAGGCCTCACCCAATGCTGAATCATATATACACGCTTGTCATTCGTACATCCTCGACCGAGACCCCTTGCCATAGCCCTAATTTAATGCTTCTTCTCCTGCTCCTCCATGAACTTCCTGTGGAAATGTCAGCACAAAGGTTGGGAAATGGCGACGCTCGGAGTAGAAAGAAATGACGCACTTGATGAAGTCGGCCTCGTCGGAGCTGGAGGCATTGATGGGAGGAGTGGCTTTGGCGGCAGACTTCTTGGAACCCGAGGTAGCATAGTAGGCACCGCCGAAAAGTGCTCCCAGAATACCCATGGCCAGCTGTGATGCACGTTAGCTAGAGGGCTTGTGTTGCGCCATCACAAAAAAAAAAGAAAAATGAAAAAAAAAAAAAAAGGGGGGGGGGGGGGGGGGGGTTGGAACGGACGTGATGACCTCCGACCTGTCGGCCGGCAATGTTGTAGGTAGCGACACCAGCCATGATGAGAAATCGGCTGCAGCAGGGAGTGCTCAATGGATGTGATGGGAGACGATGAGCAATTGGATTTGGCTGCTGGTGATTTTCGACGGACGGCTTCGCAGCATAGTAGCTTGGGCGGAATGGCAAACTGCATGCCTGGAATTGCAGGCGCAAAGGAGACCTGGACTGTGGCGGTTATAGCTCGGTTGAACCGGCAGCTGTTTCGAGCCTGCTGGCCGTGTCTGATGGTCTGTGCATGTGGTCAACTGGTCCGATGTCCCAACGTCCCGGCCAGTAAAATGGTGCCATCAGACGTCATTGGGGAGCATTCGGCTGACTGGCACCGGCAAGCTGTCTGGTTGCTCCTTGGCCGCATCCGTGGGCGAGAGGGATAAACTCCAAGCACCAAACACCATTCCAGACCATATCGCGTTTGTCCGTCATTTCCAGGACAACCGTGTCGCGATTCCCTCTCCCGCCAAGTCCCTCCAAGGCTTTTCCCAAATCACGACTCCCTCTCGCAATGCCGTGGTGGGGAGGACCGAAGGAGCCAAAGGAGCCCGCGCAGTCTCCCAAAGCTGACAGCTCGCCAGACAACCACATGCAGCCATTTGATCCCGACAGACTTCCGCCGAGGGGGAAGCTCCCCAAACGACTGCAGAGCATTGTAGACAAGTCAGACAGCGACAATCTGTTCGACGATGTTGTCGAGGGATAGTACGAGCGCGGCACAATCTTTTCTTGCAAGGACCAAGGACCATGCATACTTACTGACTGATCTTGTGCCGCCAGCGCCCCCCCAACCACCGATACCAAGCTGCGATACGCTGCTTATGCCACCAGAATCCGAACCATTCTGCTCTCTGCACATCGATATGTAGCGTACACATCAGACATTGGCGAGTCGTTCCGGCCGGTGGCTCACCCCAGACTTGTGCGGGCGGCGTACGGCATATCGTGGCTATACATCATCGGGGACGTTTCACACGAAGGATACCGCGCCTATTGGCATAACCAACGCGTCCTCAATCCCCAGCTACGTCTTACGTCCCGTCAAGAGAAGATGACTGGCTTATCGGCAGCGCACGGCAGTGACATTGCTCCGGGCGTGGTCAGCCCGCTGGAAGACTGGCGGACCGTCATGGTACAGAGAGGTCTCTTCCAAAGCTTGGCTAGTATGGGCCTTCCCGCACTCACGATACACAGCATTGTTCGCTACTCGGGACGGGCTTTGAAGGAGGTGAAAACCCCCGTGATACGCACCTGGGGCCCCATTGGCCTCGGCCTGTCCGTGGTTCCTTTCTTGCCGCGGCTGTTTGATGAACCAGTAGAGAATGCCGTTGAATGGGCTTTCCACAAAGGTTTTGAGGTGCTTGGTGGCAAGGACTATGTTGGCGATGCGCCGTCGACAGGCCGAGAAGACCTCCTCAACAAACCAGTCAAGCCGAAGACTGACTAGGTATGAATCGCGTGTTTTGTGGGGTGAGGGGGCAGGAATCACAACTCGTAGGACACAATAATGCTCGAATCACGACACTCCATCATGTGCCTAGATGTCTGGTGTGCTGCGGACACGTGATTCGTTGCCCGTAGTCGACTAGCAGCCCTGGGGTGCTGTGGTGCGGGTACTGCAATACTGCAACTGCAAGCCTCGCGCAGCCCAGCGGCACATGGCGCATTCAATACTTGCTGGAGTCGTGGCAAGACTCGGAACGAAAAAAGCTCAAGGAAGAAAAGGAAGAAAGGGAAGAAGGAATGATGAGGACCAGCATGGTCCGACATCCAAAGCTGGGCTTGGAAGCCGTTGGCCGCGTACCAAGTACCTACCAACCTACTACTTGCCTTACTTAAGTACCTACCTACCTACCTAAGGTCCTTGGACCCAAGGATCATTGCGGCGCATGCACCACGTAAGCGCGTAGCTGGCGCGGCTCTTCCAGGGCTTTCGGCCTTCTTCGCCTCGCACGATGCGCAACATCCCGTCCCTTTATTGATAAGCGGCCTCGCCGTGCGAGTACGTGCAGCGGCCCCGGCAGCCTTTGACGACGCTCCTTTCTGCCTAACGCGCCGAGTCGCTCTTCCGCCGTGCATAAGACGACAAGCACGATCCGGCTGGGACCCCGTCGTTCGAAATGGCGTCCCCATCTGCCGATGCGAACGCCGCGGAGACGAGCTACGTGATGCGGGACAAACAAGACGCCGCCCTCGTCGGCACACACTGCCAGTACGAGTATTGCAACCAGCTTGACTTCCTTCCTTTCCTCTGCCAGTCCTGCTCCAGAACCTTTTGCCTCGACCACAGAACCGAGTCGACACACAAGTGCGCCAATGCCGGGGCGTGGGCAGAGCGCAGGAGGCTGGCGAATCTGTCCAAGCCCTCCATTGGCCAGGACAAGACGCTGAGAGACAAGGTCTCCCAGAAGCCGTGTGCGTCGCCGGAATGCAAGACCGTGGTGGGCACCTCGTTGGTCCCCGGCGTCCATTGCGAGAGCTGCAACCGCGACTACTGTCTGAAACATCGGCTCAAGGAGGACCATGATTGCAAGAACCTGGTGCCGATCGGGGCCCGGCCCATGCAGACAGACGTGGCGCAGAGGACTCGGTCGGCGCTCGAAAAACTACGGGCCTGGGGTCTGGCCAAGAAGGAGCAGGCCGGCAGGGCGTTGCCGAAACCAAAACCCAGCTCGGCCGCCGCCCGCCTGGTCGCGACCAACCAGCTGAAGAAGACGGCCAAGGGGGACAAGAAGATCCCCGAGGAGAAGCGCCTGTATCTCTACGTCGAGGCCGAGGCAGAAACTGCAAAGGCCAAGCTGCCCGCGGGGGAGTTCTTCTTCTCCAAGGACTGGGTGGTTGGGCGCTTGCTCGACCAAGCGGCCGCTGGTCTGCAGGTCCAGAACATCAACAATCAGAGCTCGGACGAGAAAGACAAGCTGCGCGTCTTCCACGTCGAGGGGGGACGGATATTGGACTATGGCGAGAAGATCGGGACGGCATTGCAGAGCGGGAATACCGTGACATTGTTAAGAGGCGTTGGGCCACCGGCGGACCTGATAGAGGTCTAGACTCTAGAGTAGCAAAAGAATCAAAAGCTCAACCCCGATCAACGTCTCTAGGTCCTGCATGTGTCCCGACTCGTAGTTTGGGGGAAAAGTCGGGCATTTATTTGGAGTGAAAAACGCAGTCGACTGCATCACGTGGTTTCGTGTTTGCCGCGCGCAAAACCGATGACGGCATGCGCTTGGTGACGCTGCAGAGTCCGGAAATCACACCAAACCACTCACAACCAAAACCCCCCCCCCCCCGGCCGCCGCCGCCTCTTCTCTCCATCGGCCAAGCACACCTGCAATCCGCATCTGCACTGCTGCAGCATGCATCGCAACAGTCTGTGGCGCTCGAGATGCCCCCTCATGTTCCGCGCAAGAGATTGCGCAGCCCGGCCGACGGAGAGGGACTTGAGGCGGGAAGGAGGCAGCAAAAGATCCATCGGAGCCCTCAGCGCAAGCGCAAGCCGGCGGTCCTCTACGATGACTTGAACGCCCCGACGACATCGATATCCGAGAGAACTTCGAGCTCACTGCTGCAGGGCCTGGATGCTGACGACGACAGCACGAGCTCATTGACCTCTCTGTCTGACGACGCCTTCGAGGACGTCCCCTTGGCCAAACGCCACAAGGCCGCTAACCCATCCTCGGAAGAAGATGACGACGACGACGGCGAAGACGTCGAGTTTGAAGATGTCGCGGCGCCAGAGGCAGACTCCTCCGTCCCGATCGTGTCGGGGGACCTGGAGCTGACGTTGGTCAAGGACACGCGGTTGTCGCTGACGAATGTGTATGGCGACCGGAAGGGGCCTTCTAAACGGGAGAGAAAAGTACGCAATGCCACCCACTGCATGCATGTTCTCCTGCTTCTGTGGCACAACGCCGTGCGCAATTCCTGGGTCTGCGATGCTCAGGTCCAAGCGACCATGATATCCCACCTGCCCGCCAAGATGTGGGACGAGGTTGAGCGTTGGAGGCTCCATTCCGGACTCGTCAAGCGGCCCGCCGAAGCAACCGACTGCAGAGAGGCCAAGAGAAACAGCGGTGCAAGGGGCGGACGAAGCCGGCGGAGGTCTCGCGATTGGAACGATGCGGCGAGGAGACTGGAGGAAGGCGTCGTCGATATGAGCCATGGAGATCCCCTGTTCCGGCTCATGCGATCGCTGGCGGCTTGGTGGAAGCAGAGGTACAAGATCAAGGCCTCTGGTCTCAGGAAGTGGGGATACATGTCCCTGGAGAGGCTCGACAAATTGACCAAAGCATACAAGGAAGGCTTTGCCGACCAGGATCGATTTGGCGAGAGGACTGCCGGCCTCGAGGAGTTTCAAAAATGTGCTTCTGTCTGTCGAGGGAGCAGAGACATAGGGGCTCAGCTGTTCACGGCGTTGCTACGTGGTCTTGGTATCGAAGCCAGAATGGTGGCCAGCTTGCAGCCGTTGGGTTTCGGATGGAACAAGCTGGAGGACGCGGAAGCGGAAGCGGAAACAAACACAAACACACCGGGGGAGGAACAAACAGACGACACGGCTTCCAAACGTGTCGGGTCGTCGTCAAACACATCGTCTTCCAATGGCAAGACAACGTCGCGACGCGCAGCGGCGGCGGCAAGGCCAGGGCCCAAGCAGAAAGGACGGCGTCCTGAAGTGACTGGTGCATCTCCATCGGACGAGGGAGACAACCTCAAGACGGAGTACCCAGATACCGACGACGAATCAATCCTCAGTGTGGACCTCACGCCCAAGAAGGGCAAGTCAGCCGTGCGCAAGTACGACACCGATCTGGGCTACCCTCACTACTGGACCGAAGTTCTCTCGCCCGCCACAAACAAATACCTGCCCGTGGATGCGATTGTCAAGAACATTGTGGCGACCAACAGGGAACTCATCGAGTCCTTCGAACCCCGGGGGCAAAAGGCAGAGAGGGCGAGGCAGGTCATCTCGTATGTTGTGGGATACTCATCGGATGGCACCGCGAAAGACGTGACGGTGCGGTACCTGAAGCGGCAAATCACCCCGGGGCGAACAAAGGGAGTCCGGCTGCCCACGGAGAAGACACCGGTTTACAGTCGCAAGGGCAAGGTGAAGCGCTACCAAGAATTCGATTGGTTCAAAGCTGCTATGTCGGGGTATAGAAGAGGCAGTCGGGCACACCCAATCACCGAGGTGGATGAAGAGGAAGACTCGACGGACCTCAAGCCAGCAAAGGCGGAGAAGAAGACTGTGAAGGAGGGGGAAGAAACACTTCAGTTCTACAAGGAGTCCAAGGAGTTTGTGCTCGAAAGACATCTCAAACGAGAGGAAGCGCTCAAGACCGGGGCGCGGCCCGTTAAAACGTTTAGAAATAAAGCCAAGAGGAGAACAGCAGGACGAGGAGAGGACGAGGAGGACGAGGAAGACGTCTACCTCAGATCCGACGTGGTCCAGGTCAAAAGTGCAGAGACCTGGCACAAGCAGGGTCGTGCGCCTCTGGCGGGGGAGCAACCCCTGAAAAGGGTGCCCTACCGGGCGGCGACGCTGAACCGGCGGAGAGAAATCCTCGAGGCAGAAGCTGCTACGGGGGAAAAGGTTCTACAAGGGCTTTACAGCCACGAGCAGACCGACTGGATCATTCCTCCGCCCATAGAAAACGGCGTGATTCCCAAGAATCAATACGGGTATGTGGACGTTGTCCCTCTCCCTCGCTGAAAACTATGCTGACAGCATACACATAGCAACATCGACTTGTTCGCCGAGCACATGTGTCCCCAGGGCGCGGTCCACGTTCCCTTTCGGGGCGTCGCAAAAGTCTGCAAGAGGCTAAAGATTGACTACGCCGAAGCGGTGGTCGATTTCGAATTCGGACACCGGATGGCCGTGCCCGTCATCCACGGCGTCGTCATCGCAGAAGAGCACCATGACGAGGTCATGGCCGAGCTCGAGAGGGACGAAGCGGAGCGCAGGCGCAAAGAGGATGAGAAGCGGCGAAAAGCTGCTCTGGGCAAATGGCGCAAATTCATCATGGGTTTGCGGATTGTGGAGAGAATTCGCCAGGATTATGGCGAGGTCGACGAGAGCATATCCGTCTTTGGGCACAGCAGAGCGGTCGGTTCGACGGGTGCAGCTCCGACGGCGGGTCACGAGGAGGACATGGCTGGTGGGTTTCTGCCAGATGGCTATGAGGAGGAGGGCGAGGATGAGCCTACTCGCGCGTCGGGCTTCTTCCCGGTGGGTGATGAAGAGGGGGAAGACGACGATGACGACGTGGGTCTTACTGTAGAACACGAGTAGTGCAGACAGCGGCGGCCGCTCTTTCGTTCCGTCTCCCTCAGAGACGGCTGTCTGGACGATGAGTTCGAATGTTGAATCTGTCCATGTTAGACACAGACACACGGGGCCATGAGTTAATTGTTCTGCCATAGGACTTGTAGCATGACATTCGAGGATTGCCCAACTCTTCTCAGAGCCACGAGAATGCCAACACGCATCCGCCCACGTTTGTGTAACGGCTGAATGGGAGATGGATGACCTTACGAATAAGCTAATCAGGTATCGAAAGCACCGGGTCCCCCTCAGATTGATGAAACGCCCCCCATGACACCTCCTTTAACAGGTAACAAGAGCAGCAGCAGCAAAAAAGAAGAGAAGAGGGAAAAAAAAAAAAATGATCCAGCAGGGAAGCAAAACATCACCGCCCCTTTCCAAATATTTCGTGCCACTTGCCCCTGCTCCCCGTGTCGGCTAGCCCATCTGCCCGAGCCGCCAACTCGGGCACCGCCTCCAGCTCCACCGTCTCGTGCACCGTGGCCACAATGGCGACTTGCTGTTCCGCAGAATCGGGAGACTGGCTCGGCGACACGAGAAAGAGGGCGTTGGAGGTGTTCTTCTGGCGGAGGTGGTAGGTCCTGTCGGGAGTGCGCAGAAGGGCCGCAGTGTCTGATTCTCCGAGGGTGAGGCTGGATGGATGGGGTTTGGCCAATGCGCGGGGGCGGTGAGGAGGTTTTAGTGGGTTTGGTCACTTTATTTTCGGTCTGGCTTTTCTGTGTTGCTCTGCTGGGGTTCTGGAGAGGGGGGGGGGGGGGGGGGGGGGGGGGGGGGAACTGACACGGGCGCTGTTGGGGACTCGAGCAGGTTGACTAGGTCGGGAGGGAGTTCGAGCAGGCGGTAGCCTGTGTTGCCGGGCTTGTGGATGAGCTTGAGGCCTTGAGTTTGCGTGGACATGGTGCCGTGGTGGGTGGACTGGGCTGTGATGTGGGCGTGTGTCGTCGGCCGTGTCGGGTCCCGTATGTCGAGTTGTTGACTGTCATGACACTGTCATCATGGAGGGCCCGGGATTGATTGGATCTTGAGTCTCGGGATCCAATCAGTCTCGGTCCTGACTTCCCTCCAGGGCTCATGTATGTATGTATGTACATATGTACATATGTATGTAGGGGGATATGCGGGAAGGCGCCCTGGGAGGAGCCTTGGCAGGAAGGAGCCTTGTTTACGGGACAGGGTGGATCCGCGGGCGTGGTGTGCGGCGAGTGTGCGGCGAGTGTGCGGCGAGTGTGCGGCGAGTGTGCGGCGTGGGTGTGGCGCGAGGGCGGTCGGGTGCGTTTTTAAGCTTCAAGACGCGTCTGACCCGTCCGACCCGCGTCCTGATGGCCCGCTCGGCCAAACAATGGCGATGTTGGGTCCTCCGGGGGCCCAATGGCGGATGCACGGCGCGAGACATGATCTCGGATCGCTCCAGTCCGCTCATGTCGCTCATGTCGCTCATGTCGCTGATGCCCGCGGACGCCGCTGGACCCTGGACGACCCTCAGGCTAGCCGTCGATTCCCCCACGCTCGTATCTCGTGTTGCATGAGAGCGGCCCACTCGTCCCGCGCGCGTCTGTCGCATCTGTCGCATCTGTTGTCGTTGGACGCTCGCCTCTCTTTATTGACAGCTTGAGGACGCGACCTGCCCGCGACCTGCCGCGACCTGCCGCGACCTGCTCGCGAGAAACTACACCAGACCCAACCCAACCCGTCCCGTCCCGACACACACCAGCCCGTCGTTGCCGCTGCCGCTGCCGCTGCCAGCAGTCCTCGAGCATCACGTCTCCCTCGCTCCCGTCCGTCGAGAGGGCCATGAGCGCGGCCCGTTGACGAGACCATGGTGCGTGTCACGGACGACCTCGCGCTCTCGCCCGATGCCCTTTCTCTCTACCACGCCTCCGATCCGTTGCTCGGCCATCTCCCCGTCCTCATCTTCCATGGCCCCTCCACGACGGCCAACTACACCCTCAACAGCTCTCGCATTCAGATCCACGTCCTCTCGCCCGCCGGCTTCCGCTCCTTCCCCCGCATACCCATCTCTCCGAGCTCGCCCTTCTATACCGTCGTCAACCATCTGCCTCGGGAGGTCCAGGTCGACGAGGTATATCGCGGACTGGCCTTTGGTCTCTTCAAGTATTTTTCAGACCTCCCCGATGGCGTCAAGACCTACCTCAAGAATCTATATCCGACCAGGGGCAAGCGGCCGGCCAGCGCGGCCGCACTCTTTGGGGAGCAGCATGCCGCTGACCTGGTCGCATCCATGGTCAAGAGTGACAACGCGGCCGACGTCATTGCCTCTCTGCAGGATGCACTGCAGCCCCAGCACGTGAACCATGTCGACGTGGATCTCGTTCTCCCTCCGGGCGCCATCGTGCCACTTCAGCCGACTGATTTCGAAGACGTGCCAGACAACGAGGACGATATTCTGGATCCGACCCTGAGGCAATATGGAGGATACACGCCCCTCGTGAGGCTGCTTGGCGAGCCGATATTCCTGCCCACCAGCAAGCTGCGCCGCGCACCGTCCAAACCCACGTCGCTGAATCGGGGAAGGACATTCACCAAGAATCAAAAATATGAGCTACGAATGAAGCTTGCAGAGCTGGTCGACACAGAAGAGCGATATGTCATGAAACTCGGCGAACTGGTCCACAAGGTCGCCAAGGATTTTCGCGAGAGCGCCCGGGCACGACCCGAGGGTAGCCTCAGCCCCTCGGAGGAAGAGCTCGAGCGTCTGTTTCCTCGCTCGGCAGACCAGATATTACAGCTCAACTCGGCCTTTGTGGAGCAGCTTCGAAGAACCATGGACGACACAGAAGAAGACGCGTTGCGAGATATGGAACACACGACATCAAATCTCGGCACCATCAAGGGCGCGCCGGGTTCCGGTTTCGCTCGCTCCAAAGACGCCAGTGGCGCTCTGGCTATGGCCAGGTTATTCCAAGAATGGTTTCCCAAGTTCACGCAGAGCTACCAAGATTACATCAGGGCCAGCCAGCATTTCCCTACGCTTCTCAACTCTTTCCTTGACCAGCAATCGAGTTTCAGACAACGCGTCATGCAATCCGGAGAGCAGATGGTAAGGTCAGTCCTGATCGAACCCGTGCAAAGACTGCCTCGGTATAGCCTTCTCATCGATCAAATCGTGAGCTGCCTCCCCATCACCCATCCAGCCCTGCAGCCGATGCTCAGAGCGCGCGACATCATCACCAATATCTGTTCCATGGATGATCCACTATCCGACCAGCCTCACGTCGCCAATAGACTTCGGAACATGGTCGAGTCTTGGCCCAAAGATCTGGCGCCTGAAGGTCGTCTGGTAGTCGCCGCAGACGTCGTCGAATACGTACCCTCACAAGGCGCGAGCGAGCAAGAGACCTCGGGCATTTTGCTTCTCTTTTCTGACTGTGTCATTATCTTAAAAAAGGTGAGATTCACCATGACGGGTCGCGATTTGCTGCGAGAAATCGAAAAGCCATCCGCAGAAGAGTTGCTCATCTCCATGACCAATGCCGCGGGTGGTCCGTCGTCATATGAATTCGCTTTTACGGGCTGGCATAGCTTGAAGGATGTGCGGTTCACCGAATCGGCCGACGGCTCCTTGATTTGGATGACGTCGACCAAGGATCTGAACGACGTGCATTTGGGACAGTACAAGACGAGCAAGGCGCCGACGATCCGTTGCTTCCTGTTGCAGGAGGCCTTTGAGGGGAGAGCCACCAAATGGTGCGAGGACGTAGTAAAGGCAAGGATCGAGGCTCGGTTCTCGGAGACTGAGAGAGAAAATCCATGTTGGACGTTGCGCTCCGTGCGCTTGCGGGATAGCAACCTCGTCCTGCATGTGGCAGTGTTTCAAGAAGGTGCACACGAACTCGTCGAGGGCCGGAGAGAACCTGCTCCCATTCGGGTTGTGGTGGATCACGAAAAGGGCACAAAGGGAGCGCCCCTTGGCCACTATGGAGTCGAGATAGTCGTTGATGTGTCTTGCAAAGAGCTCAAACGAGTCTCGTTATCGACGGCCGGGTTGAATGGCAAACAATTCCAGGATAGCGTTGATTTGGAAGACTTTACTTCATCCTTGTCTCGTCGCCGTAAGTGTAACATGCGCAGTTCCGCCATTCTTTTGACAATGATGATGATGATGATGATGATGATGATGATGAGATGAGCCGCTGACTTGCCTTTCTTTCTCCTTTTTTTTTTTTTTTTTTTTTTTTTTTTTTTTTTTTTTTTTTTGTTTAAAAATATCTAGTCATACAGCTTCTCAGCAGCCAATTTGGCGTCAGCAATGCGCATCTGACGGCGCCCATGGTATCCCACTATACAAAAACCGTCCGGGCCTTGAATCTCGCGACAGGCAGGACGGAAAAGACGAGATCGTTTCTCGCAGCTTCTCCTGTCAAGCTGCTGTCTAGTCTCTGGAACAGCAGCTCAAATACAGTCTCTTCAGAGGTTGTTGTGTCGACTGTCAAAACTCAACAGCAACCGTCGCTGCAAAGGGCCAACAGTTTCCATTCCATGTTTGGCTCCATCAGGGGCAAGGATGGCCGACCAAACACGACAGATGGGAAACCGGAGAATCCTCTGCTACGACTGGAACAAACATTCACGTGCTTCGTGGCGGCTCTTCAATCTCGAAAAGGTGCCATTGTTGGCCGCTCGCTTCTCCACCGGTCGTCCGTCGACGAACTGACCGTCAATGAGATTTACAACCGGTTCATTGAAAATCCATCCGAGTATGAATTTGCCGCAGACATGGGCGCCGAGGTCGTTTTCGTGGCGTTTGAAAAGTTTTTACACATTGCCTGGGCAGACCAGATTGGACCCGTCATGACAATGCAAGCCATGAACACTCTGCTGGAGAGGGCAAACAAGAGGGTTCCTGGGGATTTTGCCGATTTTGTCAACTACTTGTTCAAGGAGATGGCGCCCCAAAACCGACGAGCGTTTATAGCCGTCATCAAGCTCTTGGCCGATCTGCTGGACGGCTGCGGCAACGACAGTGATCGGGGCGCGTTGACCGTGGCCTTTGCCGAGCTTCTGGTGACCGAAGGCGATGCACACGATTACATCAATCTCCTGGATCGGCTGGTGGAGGATTGCGACAGAATGTTTGAGGATGGGAACGCGCACCAGAATTTGAACCTCAACCAGGCCATGCTCGTTTCCGAGTCCATCTCCTCCAGCCTTCGTCTGGGTAAGTCGCACACGGGCCTTGGCACGTCCAACACCTCCTCCCTGCGACGCAAGTTTGGGCTCGACACCTTGCTTCGCCAGAATTCAAGAGACGAACGGCCTTCTGTGTGGCGCACGCTGAGCAAGCACCGGAATCCCGCCACGGGCGACACTGGGAGCTGGTCGCGCGGTTCACACAGGCCCCGATCGATTGATGACAATACCTTTCCCAAACGACTGCCCACGCGTCGGCATGCTGCCATCTCTCGAGACAGACCGGCAAGTGCGTTGGATGGAGCACGAGGGCGGCCGGCCAGCTCACTTCGTCTCTATCCCGCGCTCGACACGATCGGAGAGCCAGCCACCGTCGACCGCGCGCTGCCGGGAAAGGGGTTGAAGAACCAGAGACGAAGCTCGCTGTCTGATCTCAAAAGCCTCATGGCAGCCGCCACGCTCAAGGACGACCTCGAGGACGACGTGGAGGACGCCGTGGAGGACGCCGTTGGGGCATTCCAGCCATTGCAGACCACGAAACCCACATCGGGCAAAGTCAACACCGCAGCCAACACCACGGCCGTCAGTCCGAAATCAGCGCCCCCTTCCAAGATACCCATGAGCCCCAGTGCTGCGGAAGCCCTGCGTAGCTCGAGATTCAAGGAAAAGGAAAAGGAAAATCTCGGCGGTCGGTCGAGGACACTCGTCGGCCAAACTATCTCTGCTGCTGCTGCTGACGCGCCTGCCACTACCACCGCTGCTTCTGCTGCTGCTGCTGCTGCTTCTCCTCCTGCGGCCGCATCCATCACAGTGACCAAGTCCAGAAGCGCCGAAACACCAAGCAGAATTGCGATGCACTCGAAAAGTCAATCAACGTCTGCCATTCCGACCCTCAAGCCCAACAAGTCGGCGTGGAGCGGGGAATCGGCCAGCCGACCCGGCAGTCCAACTCGGTCCAATGCTCAGCGGCTCCGCCTCCACGCGCCGCACAAGCTTAGAGAGCGACTGCAGATGGAGAGACTGGCTGCGGAGGAGGTCGACTCGTCACTGAAAACGGAACTCTCCAACATTGGAGAAGAATTGGCGCGCGTGGACCAGGCCCGCTCCCCGAGCGCGCAGGCCGCGGAGACGAGTGGTTTTGCAGCGTCGCTAAAGGAGCTGGAAGACAAGATCCAGCTCGTGATGCAGGATCTCCGGAGCAAACAGGCCGCGACGCAGTGCCAACTGGACACGGCGTTGAAGAACATGGAGAGTAAGGCGCGGGCCGTCGACCAGCTATACAAGGAGGTCGTGGCAGAGAACGAACTGCTCTACGAAAAGTACAACGGCGAGCTCGGCAGGATCGTCAAGGCTGTCAAGGGGAAAACCAGAGAGGACAAGGACGAACTGGTGAGCAAGCTGAAGGAGCAGTCTGAGGAGACGGCGCGGATGAAGAGAGAGAATGCGCGGTTGAAAAGGGAGGTCGTTGGCCTACGGGCAATGCTCAGGGGTGCGGAGTAAGAGTTTCTCTTTTTTTTTTTTTTTTTATGTTTTTTTTCTGTTTTTTTTTTTCTCTCCTTTTTCTCTTTTATTTTCTTTTCTTCCCCTATTTCTATTCCTTCCTTTCTTCTTCTTTTTTTTTTTTTAACTATTTCATTTTCCGGTTCCTCCAAAATGCTCGCTTTGCTTGTTTGTTGGGGCTTCGACCCTACTAGGAAATCGGTGAAAGAAATATTGTAAAGCAAGTTTGTACACAACTCACAAAGAAAAGGGTCACGCAAAGCGGACGACAGGAAAGGGGGAAAATGCGGCGAGGGAGCTTGACCGAGCGAGCATGAAACAGCACGAAATGATGAGCTATGAGTTGCCGAACCCGAGACGTAGAGTAATATGAAAAAGAATAAAAGGTTGCTATGATTTTGCACTCGAGTCTGTGGTGTTGTCCGCGGAGCTTGCAAACGTGGAGGGTAACGTCGAGGGGAGGACGTCGTGGTCGGGGACGGACTGCTCGACCCAGCATTCGAAGAAGAGGGGGCCGGCCTGGACGGCGCGAATGGGGGTTGTGGATGTTGCTTGACGGGCGCGGCCTTGCTCGGGTTTGTTGTGGGCGTGGGGTTGCAGACTTGGCTGGGATGGGATCCAGAGTTGGGGGTGCTGGTTTTTGGTTTCCGCGGGGGGTTAGGCTGAGTGGTTAGTTGGTGGTTTTCTTCTTCCCTTTCTTCTCTTCCTTGTTTCTTCCAAAAAACAAAGCGGGCCAACAACCCCCAAACTCACATGGATCGGAGCCACAGCCTCATCGCGCAGTTCGACGCCCAAGCTAAAAGTACACGCCTCGGGCAGGGGACGTCGACTCTGCGCGGCAAGCGAAAGCCTGCCCAAGGCGGCCCTCAGCGCCTCGTGCACATCCGTCGGGTTGACCGTGTCGTCGCCCGGGGCCGCATCGCGGTTCACATGTGCGTGGAGGACGTCGTGACCGGCGCCCGGGGGTGCCGGCTTGTGCTTGTCGGGCCTGTCTCTCCCGTCCGGGCCCGGGCCGGCGGCGGACGCCCAGGCCGAGGCGGGGAAGGACTCGAGGTCGAAGAGCCAGCGCTCGACGACGTCGAGGGCGCGCGGCTCGTGCACGGCGAGGCAGATCTGGCGCGCGGTGCCTTGGCGGATCTGCTGGGCTGTTGCGGCGACGGCGTCGCGGACCCAGGCGCAGACGGCCGGGTGGCGCGACTGGTGGACGGGGAGGTTGTAGGCGCGGGCGGTGAGGAAGCTGGCGGGCGGGTAGAGCGCGCGGTGGTAGAGGATCGAGTGGATGGCCACGGTGAGGAAGTTGGTGAAGGACGAGAGGAGGAAGGACGCCTGCGATGGGGCGAGGTTGAGCGAGGCCGTGGTTAGGGGTGGAATCGACATTTTTTCTCTTCTTCTCTTCTTCTCTTCTTCTCTTCTTCTCTTCTTCTCTTCTTCTCTTCTTCTCTTCTTCTCTTCTTCTTCTTTTTTTTTCTTTCCCTTTTTCCTTTTCCCTCACTCTTGTTTGGCCTGGGTGAAAAACGTCCGGCGACGAAGCAGGGCGGGAAAGATGGACTGCCGTGTTGGACTGATGGAGTCGGGCGTGGATGGACAAAAGTTGTCAAAGAGACAAGCTTCCCCATGGCGGGGACTTGGAGACGTGGGAGGGCGGATGTGGGGTCATGACGACAAAGCCCACACGATGATTGGCCGAGGTCGGGAAAGCTGGGACCCTGGCTGCGCAATGGAGTTGGCCCACCCCGGAGGTCACCCCGGGAGGTCTCCTGTCTGCGTAGACGTTTCTTGGGTTGTTCCATGAGAATCTCGATTTTGAAATTGTCCAACCTCGCGGCTGCGTTACTCGGGGACGCACGGACAAGCATTTCCTTCACACCGCGGGCGGAAGACAAGTCGAGTCGGGCCCCACTTATAGGGCTGAGGGACCGACGGAGGGGCCGCCGGTTCGACCAAGGAAAGGTTAGTGCGGGGCAGGAATGAAGAGGCAGAGGCAGGCAGCCAGGCCACGACGTGGCCCCACTGCCCGTTAGTATGTACATATGTACATAAGTACCTAGGTAGGTACTTACTGTATGTAAAAGTACTTTACGTACGACCCGGCCCGATGATGGCTGATGACGGACTCATCCATCCATCCGCCTCATGGTCATCAACCACCAGTCTGTCCATCGTCTCTGACGACAGGCTCTCTCTCCTTTTTTCCTCAAATCATCCCCAATCCCCAGCACCGCTCCTCTCATCCACATCCCCGTCCTCCGTGCTTGTCCGCACCTCGCAACCGCCATGGCCGCACCGCTGAGCACGCCCGCCGTGGTGCAAGGCATGGCCGATGCCCTTCCCACACACCAACCCGGCGACGATAGTTCCGACCTAGCCAGCTCCTACGAAGTCATCGCCCTGCTCGTCCACTCCTACCTCGCAGCCTTGTCCTTCCGCCTCTGCGGCTTCACCGAAGACAAACCCATCCGTAAGAACCCCCCTTCCTCCATCTCGCTCAACGCCCACCTGCTTTCGCGCCCCCCCCCCCCACGAGGCTAATCCGAAAAACCATGCCAACACGAAACAGCCGACTGCGAGAGTCTTGCGCCGCGACTCCCTCCTGGTTGGAACGCGGGCTTCGGCTCCCTCAGCTTCGTGTACAAGCATAAGCAGTCGTCCATGCAGTTTCTGATGCGCGTGGACCGCATGGGAAGCAAAGTCGAAGTCCGGGCGCTGGCCATTGGCGATGAAAACATTCATCGCTTCGAGCGCAGTGTTCGAGATGTTGTTCAGTCGAGCAGCCTGCCTATTCGCATCACCATGGAAGATGGTCGGGAAGACCGTAGTGATTTGGTCGAGAAGCTGAAGAAGGCGTTTGTTTCGGATGAAGCAGTTACTGGTGAGCACATACCTTCTTGCTTCTCCCCCTTCTTCTTCTTTGCCACGTATCGCCAACTCTTCCCCCCCCCCCCCCACCGACTCATCAGCTAAACGTCCATGACCGCGTCCAGGTATCCTCAACGACGTCAAGGTCAAACTCGTCCAGAAACTCATTCCCAAGCTCCAAATAGCCGGGTACGAGGAGACCGCCGAGGCCGAAGAGACTGCTCGTTCAGAACGGCGAGACCAGGAAGCACGGAATCCGCACCGCCCTCCATTCCCGGGCGAACCTCGTCTTCCAAACATGCCGTACCCCCACCCCGATCTCCTCCCAGACATGGCTCGTCCCCGGCCAGGAGCCCCCGTCGGGGACTTTCCTCCTCCCGGATTCGAGGACGAGTACGAAATCAATCAACCACTCCGAGCAGGCGGCGCACCTCTCGGCGGCCGAGGCCCCTTCAACATCGGCCACGACGACCTGAACCCCCCCGGTCTCGGGCCCCATGACCCTCTGCGCGGGTCCTTCATCGGCGGGGGTCTGCCTCGTCCAGGAGCATCAGGCATGCATCCCACGTTCGACGATCCCCTATTCACAGGACAGCCCGGCCGCGGCAGCCCCGGTGAGGGCTACCATCCCCAAGCACCCCCCGGCGCGCGATGGGATCCCCTCGGACCGGGCGCGAACCCTCGATTCCCCGGACCCGGAAGCGGAAGTCGAGGACCATTTGGTGGCTCGGGAGACATTATTTAATTTCCACAAAAGGTCAAGTTGATCAAGACGAGTACGTGCCTCGATTTTCTGAAAAAGAAAAAAAAAAGGGATACCGGGAAAACAACCGACAGAATGCAACGTCACGGTTCGACTAGTGGACAAGAAGAAGCTCACGTGTGGCAATCACCTTCGCTGTGTCGCATGTTGCATTATCCATACGCCACTCGCGGGCTTTTTCTTGAAAAAAAAAAAAAAAAAAAAAAAATACTTGAACCCTTTTT
>SRPV01000537.1:0-17522 GCA_018360135.1 Claviceps sorghi | reverse complement strand
CACAAGAGAGTCTCGGGGAAATTTGAATATCGTCCCCAAGGCCTTCTTTCTTTGCCAAGTGTCCTACAAAAAGACCGGCAGAGGCCGCAAGAGACGGCAGAAGAGAGCAAAGCCTACGCCACGATTATCAGTCTGAAAGCTCAATCCATCCATATCAGCCCTTGCTCCGAGACGTATTTTCTTTCCTCCCCCCTTTTTTTTCTTTTTTTAAGAAAACAAAAAATAAAAATAAAAATAAATAAAAAAGAAAAAATAGACGAGGAAAGTAAAGCAAAAAGAAACACAAAACCAGGATGGAGATTTGTATTCAAGCCGTGACAGTCTGCACGTGAAATCCACGTCCGACAATACCACGCCGTTTGACAAGCAGAGAATGAGACGGTAAACTTCAAACAACAAGGGACGTCTTCTTCATGACGAGTGTAACAAACATGAGGGTCAAATGCAAAGAATCCGGCACGAACGTGGGCCGGAAATATGATGGCTTCCTTACCTGACAAAAGGTCGACTAAAGCAGCCGAGCAGAGCGGTCCGTTGTTTACTTGGCCGGCTGCACCAGCGGGCTTCAAGTCCAGATGCTGAATGATTATTTGCAACCGAGAGCCGCACGGCACATGGACATGCACGCAACCAGCCGGTGAGTCTCAGCCGGACGGGCGGGCGACGCAAGGACCGGAGGGCAGGAGAAAAGGGAGAGGGCGGAAAGAGCCCGTAGCCAGCTTCAGGTGAGCGAGCAGCCGGCGCCTGCGGATTTGGGCGTGTCTGTGTCTGCGCGTGGTTGCATGTGTCGATTTGGGAGCGTGAGGCGCCGCAATGAAATGCAATGTTGTGACGGCGCAGAGCAGCTTGCCAGTTGGGTTGATACCAGACTGGACCGTTTCGGGGAGGTTGGACGTGGAAGGGAAGGGTCTGGTCAGGTCCAACGTGCATCAAGGCTGGGGGAATATTCAATCAAAATTGAAATTCAAAGGCTGGACGGGCCAGCAGCCAGCAGCCAGCAGCCGCCGGACCCCACCAGCCAGCGGGCGCTGTGCCGGCCACTGGCAACTGCCGGCAACTGCCCAGCCGGCAACTGCCAGCAGGCTGGGCGCAAGCTGGCCGGGGCCCGAAACCCCCAAAATACAGGCTGTTCAGTGCTCCAGAGTCCGTTCTGGCTCCAGTCAGTTGTGCTGGCTCAAGTCGGCCTGGCGCGCCTCCAGTCCAGTCCAGTCCAGTCCAGTCCAGTCCAGTCACACTCATCCACTCCGCCCCGGTCCGGTCACCATCAATCTTGGCTCTCAGGTTACTGTCCGCAGCATCATCATTTTCTTTCATTGATCCTGCCCTAAGCTTCTCTAGGTACCCAACATATGCATACAGATTGTTTGTCCTCCCGGCCTCGCTCGCGCACATGCCCCAAGCAGCAAGAAAACCATCAGACATGCTGTCGTCGGGTCAGCGCAGCCAGCCAGCACGTATTGCAGATGGAGACCAGGAGTCCAGGTAGGAGAAGTGCAGATAATCGTCCAAGAACGCTCCATCTTCGCCTCTGGGAGAGTGCCGCGAGATCGGAGGTCGAAACTTGGAGCCATCCGGCAACCCGCCATCTGGACTGGCATCATTTTGCAGTCTGATACGATCTCCATCACGTTCATCGTCAAAATCCAGGATGCCTCCAGCTCCGTGCTCTGCCAGGCGCGCGCGTTGATCCCTCCAGTTCCGTTCGTCTAGGGCACTTCGCACAGCCGTTTGTATCGATTCTTGATCAAAGGTGAAGCTGGGGTGTCCAAGCTGGATTTCAGTGGTGAGGCGTTTCCGCGTGTAGCTGTAAATATTGTTGAAATAATACAGAAGCTCCTCCGGCCCTAGTTTGAGGTATGTTCTCACGATGCGACCCCAGTGGCTTTGGTCATTCCAGCTTGTGAACATGGAATAGCCCCTGCCGATGCTCTCAGGCAACGTGGCATGCGCAAGATACTGAAACTCTGATTAGCAAAGCACTATCGATCGATGAGTGCATAGACGGGGCAAGCAATCAACTCACTCGTTGCCGAGCCGGGTCCAGCCGCGGACATATGTATTGCAGTATCACATCCCTAATGGTTTCTAGCAGATCCATCAAGTCCATCAGCTCAGTTGTTGAGTAGTATCGCATTTGACTCGTGCGTATATCGTCTACGCCAGGTTCCGGATGAACAAGTCGTGGTCTTGGAGATTCACCATGGAAATGAACACTGTACATCCACCATCGGTAGAGTGCTCTTCGGAAACGAAGCTGCTCATGGGGCCGAAGCAGTCGACAGTCTTCAGGTTGATGGAACCATCGCATTTGGGGAAACAACTCCTCCCATTCGCGGACAAGACGGCACTGCCTAAGCAGGCCCGAGATATCTCTTACTGTCAAAAAGACGGTAGCGGCTGAAATTGGAGAGATCCTTGCCTTTCTGGGGATTTTGCTGACCAGCAGAAAACCGCCCTGACCATCACTGTCCAATGGCGCAGTAGCTTGACTTTCTCTACTCAAAACCAACCCTGCATCACCGTCATATCTTTTCAAGACGATCCTCCGGGGCTGGTACTGCCCGCCATCCACAACATCACCAGCAGATGCCGTGTATGCTTGCAGGAAGTCCTCAAACGGGCTAAAATCCCGCCGCAGAACAGGAAGCAGAATGTCAATCTTGTGCCGCTGGAAAAACTGAAAGAATTCCGTGTTCGCCATGGAAAGTCTGAAAATGGCCTGCAAGTCCAAATGTTGGTAAGTTTCGAGGAAAAGTTCGACGGGCAGGCCTGATAGGCACGCGGAAAGCTTGTGCGGCCCTGCCATTTTCGAGAGTGGTTGTTCGGTGACAGAGGTTGACATGGCGCCGTGTTTTACGACTTGGTTTTATTGTGCAGAAGTGAAAATAGGCTTCCCTGTTCGTATTTCGGGAAATACCAAGCAGGTATGATACCAAAACAGGCTGTCCAGTCAGGATCTATGGTGAATTGAAAAAATAAAATAAAAATAAAAAAGACAGCGAGCTTCAGCATTCAAGATGATGACAGGCTTCAGCACGCCCGAAGGGGACTATCTCGCAGCCTCTCCCCTCGGAAATGACTTGCTGATTACTCAAGTCGTAACCGAGGCCGCGCGACCAAGAGGCCTACTGTCCTACGACCCCGGCGTCGGGGCTAGGACGAGGGCGCACAATGCCGAGGTGAATCGAGGGCAACGATGCCAAGGGAAGAGGCTGCATTCTGCTGGATGAGTCTCGCACGACCGGTGAGGCCATGGCGGTGGGAAGTTGGACGTCTGAGATGAATGGTTGACCGGGCAGAGGGGAGGGACTTTTTTTTTTTTTTTTTTTTTGAAACAGGCGACTGTGAAGGTGTCTGGTACTTGTCACTATCAGCACGACACACACAGTGGCTTTGTATACGCGCGACGAATGACAATGCGACTGTGACTGCCAACACACTTGGCGCGCTTGGCCAATGACATGCCAAGTTCGAATATGAGTAATCTGCTCAGCGATAGTGGGTACGTTGTGGGACGAGACAACTTTGGAGACCGCATGAGCTTGCGGATTCGCAGTATTTGGCTTAAGATGCGTACTTATCTTGAAATTTCTCCGGTCACAGGTATAAAGGGCTGGTGCGGTTCATGCTGCATCATCTCATGGTAAACACAATGGACGCGACAAGGTGTTCTCTACTTTGGAGGAAGACTGCATAGAGTTGGCAGAGGGCAATGGTCAAGAAAACTCCAGCGCCGCGTTGAAATTCAGTTACAACTTGTTAAGAATCGCCCGCCCCGCGCCCTCGTCTTACGCAAAAACCAACTTCTTATCCAATTCGTCCTTGACGGGCCGGTTGCCGCCATTGGAGCGCAGTCCCAGCTCTCCTTTTCTCGACAATCTGTCACCAGCCTGCTCAACCCTCGTGTTGTGTCTAAAGGCCTTGGCTTTTCGAAGATCGGAACGAACTTGGTTGGGCGAAACAAACTCGCGGTTTTCGTAAATGATTGGTCCGCCAAAGGAACCTTCCTGAATGACTATGGGCGTCAAGACGAATCGGGGACCAATCTCGATCAACTTGATTTCCGTGTTGGCGCCGGCCTTGGTCGATGCGCCCTTTGACTTCTTGCTCCCTTCTTCGCCCTCGCCGGATTGTACCAAGGAGGCCTCTTCTTCGTTGATCTGGTAATTTCGCACCCAAATCTTCCCGTCGACCACGCTGAATCCCATTACATGGTCGATGAAGGGCTTGGACTTCCGGGCACCCTGTGGTACTCCAAACGTATGTAAAAAGACTTCCTTGATGAGCCGCAGATGCGGTTGTGCGTCGAATTCGGCGTCGAACGACAAGATCGGGCGGGAACCTTTGAGGCAGTTTCCGGTGAAATGCAGCTCCTCCATTGTGTGCACTGCACAGGAACGGCGTTAGTCGAAAACACCAAAGGTTTTTTTTTTTTTTTTTTTTTTTTTTTTTTTGGCGTCGTTTGTTCTCGGTCTGCCTTACAGTTTTGGAGGTGCATCTTAATCGTCGGCCCGTTGGGGACCTTGCTGAGCCAAATGTACAAATCTTTTCCCTTCCTGGCCTCGAAAAAGAGCACGTTGTTGCAGTTGTATAACTCGGCAAGTTCGTTGAGTTCGTTGAGTTTGGATTTGGAGTCGAACTTGACGTCCTTGCGACCGTGCGGCAACATGGCGGCAAGATCGTTTAGCAGATGTCGATGTCTGCATGGAACCATAATCGTCAATACCAGAGAAGTACGCTTTCCGACTCCAGGGCCATTACGAACCTGTAGGTCACGCCGCGGGACGAGAGAATCAACACTCGTTGCTTGTTTTTCTTGATGCCATTGCTGGCCGCCGCGGGCTTTTGCGCATCGTTCTTGGACAACGACTTGTATACGGATGCCATGTCTATTCCGTCAACTCGTCAAGTGCCGGTGGAGGAAAACTAAAATAAAAAAAGGAAGAATATAGAAAACGGACAAGGTGTGACAGATGCAACCCGTGGACAGACCCAAACGGCATAGGCGCATTCGCATGGCAAAAAAAAATTGGTACATGGAGCCAACAGTCTTATCGATAAGACGGAGCAGAACTGACAAGAACCTCTGCGAGGAACATTAGGACCAGGCTCATCAGGGAGCGGGCACTACAGGCTCCACATCACAAGGATGACTAAGAAATCAGGTAGGCACTACTAGACCTTGGAAATACGTTACTAGTAGACCTACTTACTTACCTACCTACTTACTTAGGTAGGTACTTAGGCAGTTGTTGAGTCTACGGGCTCGTAACCACTCCTCGTGGGCAATGGATACCAGCTTGCTTCTGACTGGTGGCCCTAAAGCATGAATCGGCCATCATTTCCGATGTCTGTACGAGTCCGGCCGCAAAGCCACCGCGATGGAGAGAAAGATCATTAAGGATATATTGATCTGAGATACATTTAGAGGGCATGTTGCCTCCCGCAGCGACTGCCCAAGACATAAAAGGCCAACCGTCCTTATGGCAAACAAAGAACAGAAAGAAAAGTCAAAAGTGTCACCGCCTTCTAAGCATGGACAAAGACGTTAGCGCCATTCCTCATGTCCTCCAGCCTGCGCCAAAAGACCCGTTTCCCCCGAGACACACGTTGCTCGGTTGTCCATATCAGACACCGTGTGCCCTTGTCTCAACAATGAATTTCGGCGGCCTGATGCGGCGTCTCTTAGCAGCACTTGCCAGCCTTGGAAGCCTCGTCATCGGCCGGCTTGCTCAGAGAAATATTTGTGCCAGCGCCAATAGTGGCCTGAGCACCGTCGCCGCTGTCGAGGGCCTTGCTGGACACGATCCGGTAGATCTCTGTTTGGGAACAAGATGGTCAGAGAAGTGCGTTTGCGTCGAACACATAATCGTATTCGGGTTCGAGAGGAGCACATACCAGTCAGGATGTTTTGGAAGGCAAGCTCTACGTTACTGGCATCCAAGGCCGAAGTCTCAATAAAGGACAAGTGATTCTCGCCTAGATTTACCAACATGTCAGCACCCTGCCCGTGACATGTTGTACAGGCCCCAGCACTGATGGCGATTGGACATACTAGCAAAAGCCTTTGCTTCCTCCGTAGGAACAGCTCGAAGGTGCCTTAAATCGCTTTTGTTTCCTACGAGCATGATGACGATGTTGGCGTCGGCATGATCCCGCAGCTCCTTTAGCCATCGGGTGACGTTTTCATAAGTCTGGTGTTTGCTGATATCGTAGACAAGCAGGGCTCCGACGGCTCCGCGATAGTAGGCAGAGGTAATGGCGCGGTAGCGTTCCTGTCCAGCAGTATCCCAGATCTGCGCCTTGATAGTTTTGGAATCGACCTGAATCGACCTGGTGGCGAACTCGACGCCAATGGTAGACTTGGAGTCTAGGTTGAATTCATTACGCGTAAATCGACTGAGAAGGTTGGATTTTCCAACACCGGAATCTCCAATCAAAACAACTGAGTGAGGGATATGTCAGTATGGTCGGGCCATGTGACGCAACAAACTCGTGCGTTGGACGGCGTCCCGCGTCGGGAGGGGTACCTTTAAAGAGAAACTGTGAGGAAGAGGCGGGGCGCCATCTCGTTAGCGGTCGCGTGACGAAGCCGAGCGTTTGAGAGGGGAACGGCACGTACATCATATTCGTCGTTAGCCATGGCGGCGATGTCGAAGGGGGAGAGCTTCAACAAGCGGAAATCGGGAACACTGGATCGAGAGGGAGTTGAGGGGCGGATGAATGGAGCGGTAAGGGTCGGCCGTGAGGTGGACGGGGTGGATGGTGTTGTGGGTGCGGTTGTGGAGGGGAAGAGTGATCAATGATGGTTGTTGTGTCAAGGTCAAGGTCAAGGGCCCAGCCTTGACAGACTTGGCAGGGCCACATGCCACCAGCGCCGTGGGCAGCTGAGCTCTGGGCGGCTGGGCTCTGGGCGGCTGGGCTCTGGGCTCTGAGCATCTGTGCTCCAGCGTGCTGCTTTGGGCATTGATGTCACCCACTAGAGGGGTGCCCCTCTCTGCCCGTGGTGGCGGTGGTGGTGCAGTAGTGGTGGTGCAGTGGGGGTGGTGCAGTGGGGGTGCTGGCGCTGCGACCGTGTATGGACTGGAGGACTGGACTGGACTGACGCATGTGGTCTGGTCCAGCTAGCAACTTGCAACTCGAGGCTGTGGCTCGGGCATTGGCGGCGGCTGATTGGCACATGCGACGTCAGCCCTTTGCGCAAGTGGGGATGCGAACCGTCAACCCATCCATCGAATCAGGATTGAGGATTGAGGGATACCTCCTACAGTATCTGGTACGCGAAACATGGAAGCACATTCGTTGTCATGGCACAACAAAAAGAAAGATGCAAAAGGTTAAAACAAGAGGAGTCTTGCACACTAAGGCCAGCCTGATCTCCATGTTTCAACTTGCAACAATGCGTACCGGCTGCATGTCTCAACAAAAAGCCTGGCAGCAGTCTGGTCTGGTGGCTATCCGAATTGAACACAGAATAACGGCGGTCTCTTTAACCGCCATTGTTTGCTGGGAAAAGACACCGCGCTGAAACAGCAATGCGTAAGTACCTACTTACTAGGTAGGTAGGTACTTAGATGCAACGAAGTAGAAGTAGGTACCTAGGTACTTATCATTGTATGTACCTGCATATAAGTATTAAAAGTTGACGATCCGGGCGTCTTCTGTTTGGGTAGTAAAATGCATAGGAAGCTGCGACCCTTGATGCGACTTTGCACTGTGTATGGCGCACTGTGCACCGCGTATCGTGCCTTCGACGCAACTCCGCCATTGTGGACTGACAGAAAACCAGTCCTCGACTCCTCGCAGCGTCCCGTCGACCACAACTCCCTTCAAAACACACGCCATGGCCAGGTATGTTGCGAGCAAAATCGGCAGTCACATCTATGGAGATGCAAGTCATCATCTCCATCTTTCATCTCTGCCATGCCCATGATCCATGGGTGCGGCACAGTCTGCGCCTGACCCGTCACTGCATGCGTCTCCGCAAAAAGTCCATGTCCCACTTGCCAAAAATCAACTGACATCGCGTGCAGGCTGCCACAGCTTCGCTCCAAGTCACTCTCCAATGTCGCTCTCCATGAGACAAGACTCGCAGAACTCATCTGCTATGACAGATGACTCGACCGACGACAGCGATAGCTTCACTCTGTCATCTACGTCGGAAGATTCGGATTCGCACTCGCAGGCTGAGTTTTTTGTAGAAAAGATACTAGCCGAGGCCAAAGTGTCAGGCGTTCAGAAATACCTCATCGAATGGTCCAACTTCCCACTCTGCGATGCCACCTGGGAACCGGCCGAACACTTGAGTCAGGAGCTCCTCAACGAGTGGAGAGACATGGTGGAAGAGACTGGTAGAACCACACTCCCTGGATTCAAGATCAGCAACTGGAGGAAGGCTGTCAACACTGATATCCGGGCGAGATATGCCAAACACGAGGAAAAAAACAAGAAACGAGCACTTCTTGGACTGAAGAAAAAGGATCTCAAGTGTAGCCTACAGGAGTGGCTGGACAGCATAGAGGGCCCAACTGAAGACGAAGATTATGACAGATACACGAAAAACAAAACTCTTGCCGGCCAAATCACGACCAGAGAAAAGGAAACTAGTGCCACGAAATCAGCTGGAACGCGGCCCCTTAAACGTTCCTCAGAGATCCATCAACAAGAGCCACATGCACCAGGGACAGTCAAGAGACTCAAGGCTTCCGGAAGCGGGATTTCTTCGACGCCAACGAAGAGTACCCCTCTTGGCGCTAGTCCTATGTCTTTGAAAGCGGCAAGCAACAAAAGTACGACATCTCCGTCAAATGTGTCAAAATCACCCCGATCCAGCAAGAGCGCGGTCGTCCGGCCAGAAAAAGACGAATCGACAACAAGCCTGTCTAAAGCTTCTGCCAGCAAAAAATCAGGAAGCGTGGCCTCAAGGTCAACATTAAACGTGTTTGTCGGTGGCAAGGAACGAAAACCTCGTCGCAATCTATTGGACGTTGTATCTGTGCCTAGTGAGTCATGCAGATTCTTCAACTATCGCCAGAGATGGCAGGTAGAGAAGGGACAAAGGGACAAAGAAGGCATCAGACCTCCACCTAAATCGGCTACATCACTTGCTCTGATGCCGATTCGCGCCAGGAGAGATTCGAATGCAGTTAAAGCTCCGTTGGATGACGGAAAGAATGATAAGATGCTTGGAGAGAGCGGCCGTTCTCATCCGCCCGAATCGAGTTGCTCGAAAAGGAAAACGGTTCGCTGGGCGGACGATCTAGAAGACGAGTCTCATGGCTTTGCAGATGCTTTGGAAAGCCTGTTTGTGTCCGACGGCGAGGAGGCACCTGAAGAATCGAAAATTGAATCCTCCAGTCCATCGCAAGAAGAGAAAGTGATAGCTTCCGCATGCTCTTCATCTGCTGATAGACTTGTCTCGCCCTTTCCTTTGGTTGCGGAAAACACTTCCAAGATTTGTCAATTTGGGCCCAGCTCAGAAAACTCCGTAAGGCTTGGATTCTCAGGATGGACAACAGACGATAAATCCCCGTGGTCCTGTCATCTACAAAATCAGACTCATTTTCGTTTCTCGCATATGTGTACCATGCAGGATCTCAAGTCACAAACGGAACACGCCAAACTTGAAGATGCGATAGTCTGTCAAGGCAGCATTGAAGCCAACGATGAAAGCAAATCCTTCCTCGAACTCTTGGCTAAGAGATTGCAGGTAGGACAGCTTGCTTTCGTATGCCTTCTGAATGACAAGTTGTCAATATCGATTGCTATTCATGTTTCTGAAGCTCCTCTTACGGGCAGCCCTCCCTGCACCGACAGTCAGTCAGATGCCGGGCTGGCCCAACTGCAGTACTTTATTTTCCTTCCAGATCCTCCCGTCTCAGAACTGATGCTGGCACCGCTACCGCCAATCGCTAAACATAGTGAAAGACGTTTGGGTGTATACCAATTCTTTCTTGGCGATACGTTTGAAAAGTATTTCAAAAACAGCACGACCGAAGGCACGACTCAGAACTTCTTCCTCGTGTTTCCTCCAGCTGCCTACCAAGAAGCAGTCATGATATCTCAATGGCTCCGAAAGTCAGACAGCAGCTGCACAATTAAAACCAGTCTCATACCTGGGCAATGGGCTGAATTCGTGTCTCTAGATAGAGGAAACGTGATATTTCACGAAGCCGCCATTTGGGTTATGCGATCGATGCCGCAACTCGGGGCAATCCTCCATAGCCAAGTCGTGAAGATGTATTTCTGGACATTTTTACGTTCTTCTTTTCTATCAAAAGGAAATGATCTCGCGCCGGCCCCGACAGACTATCGCTTGCGTCAGATCCTGCGATCGGGAACTGTTTTCCTAGTCACGCCGAGTTTTCTGGTATCGCAGCCAGAGCAAGCCTATAATTTCATCAAGTTCTTTTGGAAGAGCTACACTAGCAACAGCCCAATATTCCGCTTGGGAAAGTTGGCGGTCGCATCTGATATATCGTGCTGGTTGGCAGAATTGGCCATTGAGAAAGCGCAATCGTGGTCACGTCTTGGAGAGTCCGACGCCAGAGAAGTGAATCGAGACAAGGCGAGCGAGGCGCTGCGCAAGTGCTACACGTTATTGCGGAATCTGATAGACGACACAGAAGATGACGGTGACTTTCCTCTCATCTATGCGCCCGATGTTCTCGACGGAAATGATGAGCAAAGTCTGGTCAATTGGTTCGGTTCATGGACAGTGTCCCATAACCAGCAATTTAGAAAGTTCTATGTGCTTGGATCTAGCAATCAGTCAGAAAGACGCCTTTCTCGAAATTTGCAACCAGTCCAATTTGTATCAGCCGTGGAGCATGATGTTGCCCGTCACATCATCCCGAACGAAGTCTATATGGACCCTTCACAACCACTAGAGGCACCGCCCTCGGACTTGACAAAAATCCGGAAAGCACTCACAGATATTGAAAGGGTCTACAAGTCTCCGCCATTCAACCCCATCGTTCTTTACAGGTTTCCAATCATCAAGAAACAACCGGACATAATATCGGAGCGGATGGAGCTAGATGTGTTCCAGGACGATTTTGTCAGATGGCACTCGTTCTTTGCTGACCCCTTTTTTGGAAACCTCTTCAATACAAGAACAAAAGGACAATTACGCAGCAAAAAGAACACCTTTGTCGGGTTTTTTTATACCAGAGGCCTCGACCAGCCGCCGAAAATTGGGACGGATCCGCACCAGATGATCTGGTCACCATGGATTGCTATTTATCGACCTAGTGATATTCCATGCAAGGCTTGGAAATCCATGGAATTATTTATATGGGATCCCAGTGCGGCGACCAGGGTCCCCGAACAGGGGAAACCTTATGAAGAAGATCTATTGTGGTCCCAGCGACAACTCCTCAATATCATTGAACAGAAAACACGAGATCGGAATGACGCTCTGCCACTTGGCAGAGTCTGGCTTGGGCCATTTGACGACCATCGAGCGTATAGTCGGGGAGCCGACGTTGACCGTGCATTGCGCTGGGTTGAGGAATTCCCCAACTCGTACAAACAAAGCCTCCCAACCGCCAGTAAATTCCTCTTGAGCCGAGGATGGAGGGAACTTAGCCCAGGCTCCCGGCCCGCATCCGAGCTGAAAGACCTGAACGCCCCTAGTTCGGAGTCACTTCCCTTAAGAGCAATCTTGCCGCCGCCGGGGTCAGGGCTGAACCCACAAGAGGCACCATACCGGAATCACTTCCGGGATGTCATTTCGGGTCATCGGGGACCAGGTCCCATACCGTTCACCTTCCAGCCGACTCTGAAGTGGTACACGCCACAATTCGATATGGGGTTGGGATTTAAGCATATTGTCGTGTCAACTTGGCAATCCATATTTGAGCGTTATGGAATACATGACCCAGAGAAGGAGTGAGATGGGCAGAAACTTGTGAAATGTTCGAATGACGAAGAAAGCTGAGTATGTTATTCATTACCAGGTACATGCCTCGAAGCCTCGAAGTAAGACGTAGCGAATCATGAAGGAATGAGAATATTATGAGACGTTTGCGCATGTGATACTGCATTTCGACATGGATGGGCCCCACCTTCTTCCCCCAGCAATGAAAAAAAGAAAGAAGGAGGACGAGAAAAAGAAAAAACAAAAAGGGGGCGGAGGGGGGGGAGCCAAAATACACAAATACGCAAATGTAACGTCATCGAGAAAAAGTCGTAATATGTACATGGACGTTATTATGCGGCTCGTTCGATGCCATGGAGGGGCAATTTTTTTTCAGCACCGATCATGATGTCGTAGAGGCAGGAAAGTTTCTGGTGCTCAGCAGCAGACCCTTGACGCGCCGAATATTATCTCTGACTTTGCGAATCTCATCTTCGGGCTCCTTCTTCCTGGACGTCCCATAGAAGTCATAACCAGCAATGAGGTCGGGCGCCCCGTCGTAGGCCATGCCGTCGAGGTCGTCCCGGAAGACGTCTAGTAGAGTCTTGATGTCCTCGAAGCCTTCGCTCTGGGACCGAAACTGATCCTTCAGGACGGACAGGGTTTTCGTGAGCGACGTCAAGCGATCGGCCTGGCGCTTGCATGCCGTCTCGTCGGCCGGGCTGGCGGCTGGCGTGGGCACATGGTGATTGACGAGCGGCGCGGTTTGTGTTCCCACATCGCGGTGGAACATCTCGGTGGGATCCTCGTCGCTGTCGTCATGCTCTGCCCGGGCGACCGTGGCGGCGGCGGACGGAACGACGGAGACTGTCCTTTCGAGCTGCGCCACTAGACTGTCGAGCCTTTGGGCGGCAGCGCGGTACAGTTCGGTCCGCGCGTCCGTCAGGTTGTCGACCATGGGGGCGATGAGGTACTTGCTCGTGCCGTAGAGAATGGTCGAAAGACCGGCGAAAGCGTACAGGGTACTTATGATGCCATTTTTTGTGACTAGCGGGGGTGGCCGCTCCGGCTTGACTAGGAACTCGGGATAGGTGACGATGGGCGGTCGGTCGTTGATGGCATTTGCTTGGTGTTGTTGTGGAGGGCGCTGGCTCGGCGGTGTGGATGGCTGTGCGGTCTCGGCTTCGGGGCTCTTTTGTAGATGGAGACGCGAAGGCTCAGGATCCGTCGAGGCGAAAAACAGAATTGTGCAAGGAGGAAGGGAATCGGGGCGGACGAACCTGTGGTGACGACGACGTTGCTGCCGCGTCGGCGGACGACTCCGCGTCTTCTCGCAGGAGCTTCTCAATGTCGCTGGCGCCGAGACCCTTTGATCGGAGAAACTCAGTCTTCTTCTCGCGGGATGAGGCCTTGACGTGGGCTTCTTGGAGAAAGCGGCGAGCGATGGCTAGTTGATCGGGCTGGCTGTCTTGCTGGTCGGACTGTTCCGGCGCGGCATCGGCCCCGGCAGCGTCGCGTTGCCATGAGGGCCTGACGGCGGTCGACTCTGGCTTGTCTTCTGCGTCGCTCATCGCCGGGACAGGGTCGTGGTACGATTGATGTGGGATGCTGACTTTTGAGAGTTGAGGGTGGAGAGGAGCCTCGGCACAAGCAAAGGAGCAAGCCAAGAAGTACCTAGGTACCTTAAGTAGGTACCTTAGTAGGCACCTAAAGTACCTACCTAAGTACCTAGGGACCTCTTACGAGGGAGGTGACGAGCACTTGGAGAGCCGAGGACTGAAATGAGCCAATGGCTGCCCCCAAGATGCGAGAAAAAGCGGAGCTGGTCCTGGCAGCTGGCAAGGGTTTTCTGGAAGTCGTCGACACAGAGAGTCCGGGAAAGTCATGCCAAGTCCAAAACCGTAACCAAGAGAAGCCCGGCACCGGCATCAGTTTCGCAATCCTCGCCCTTACGCGACGCGACGCATCCTCGACTTGGGGCTTTCTGCTCACCAGCCGGCCGCTGGACAGATACACGACGCGCACGACGGGCCCGCGGCCTGCACACCGGCGCACCTTGGCCTTTGACGAGAGCTTGTTCGACGTGTGCCGTCGCACCGCTTCGTCACAGCCGTTGATATACATACAGCCTCGATCCCTGACTGGGTTGCATCAGGATTCTCCAGGAGTCGGTCTGGTTCGACGCTGGTGACGCTGGTGACGCTGAGAATCGGCCGTGCCTGGGCACTTTGCTGCACACCGGGGCTTGCCAGGACGGCGTCGTTTGCGATAGGAGAGCAGGTGGCCGACGAGGAAGCAACGGGACTCGCACCGGATCGCGAACAACGAATCGGACGATCAGACGACGCAGCCAACGACGCGTCAAGCCGTCTGGCCATCGACCCGGCAATCCACCTCCACCTCCACCTCCATCCCCATCTGGCGACTGTCGACTGTCGAGTCTAGTCGCCGGGTGCCTGGGGCCGAGACCGAGGCAGCCTGTCCCTCCCCGGCCGCTTTGCTATTGACTGACGCCTTGTGACGTTGTCGCATTGCTGCATTGCTGCATCGCTGCATCGCTGCATCGTTCCCTAACCCGCTGGGTACCGCGCTGGAATCGTTGGCTGGAGCCTGGCATTGCCACTCATCACCCGGTTCGCGATATACTGCCGGGCCAAGTTGCGGTCAGCTCAGGTAAGCTCTTTGAGCTCTCTCGCTCTCTCGCTCTCTCGCTCTCTCGCCCTCCCTGTGCTCTGTTTTTATTTTGATGCCCTTCCATGCATGTCGAGGCCTCGCTGTCGCGCGGAACAAAGACGTCGCGTGAAGCCATTGCGACGCACTCGCCTTGTTTTGCGCGGCCAATGCACAGGCGACGACAAAGTCCCAGTCGCCGAGTCGCCGAGTCGTCGAGCCAGCCGTCCGACGCTCGCCTCGTCTGGCGACTCCGTGTCGTTGTTACTCGCGCACACGTGCCGTGTTGCCGCCTTTCTCTGTTGCCGCGCTGGCCAATGGCTTTGCTTTGATTTCATCTTGTCCGACGCTGTTACGCCAAGCTGCTCTTCGTCCGTCACCAACGCTTGACTGCCGACGCTTGGAGCCTTGCCATCCTCCCTTTTTCCTTTTGCGTTTCATTCGCCACTGTTCTTCTCTTTGCTCTCTTCTCTTGTAGTCTTTTCTTCCTTATTCTTCTTTATTTTTTTTATTGTAGAATTTGACCTCTGGTCATCAAATAACATCCCCTGCCCCTCCACTTGGACTTTGCCTTTCTTTTTTTATGTCTTGCAAGAGCAAGCATTGATTGTTCTATGGTCAATCTCTGTGTCTCGGGTCCTACATTTCGAGAGACTTTCCAAGTGTCCGCAGCGCACACACCCTGTCTCTTGTAGAAAGACTCGAAGTGCCCTACCACGTGGCCTGGCCAGACAATCACAACAAAGACCAAGCCATGGCCACACGACCGCGGCGGTCTGCTGCCACAAGAGCAAACGAATCCATCTCGGTACATGCAAGATGGGCTGACACGAGTGACAGAATCGACCGAAGGAGCTCAATGACGTCTCGCAAGTCCGGACGCACCTCTGTTCCGCGTACCTCACGAGACATGCCGTCTTCATCTCCTGACGAAAGCGTCACGGTCCAAACTTCAAGATCAACACGCGGTGCCAACCGAAGAGGTGACCGCCTTGACGCCGGCGAAATTGTTCACGGAACAAGGAATAGAGGCGGCAGAAAGAACTATGTCGTCGACTCCAGCCCGGATGAAGATGAGGAGGACGAAGATGTCGACGACGCCGACGACGCCGGTTCAGATGGGGTAGAAGAGGCCGATGAAGATGTAGAGGGCGATGAAATGGAAGTCGACGCCGAAGGAGAGGATGTCGATGCCGAGGGAGAAGAAGAAGATGCCGAAGGAGATATTGACATGGACGCTTCCGCCGCCTCTGGCGCGGGTGGTCATACGATTCGCGTGTCACAACCGGCCCCGAGGTCTGCTGCCAAAGCTGCTGCGGCCAAGTTGGCCGTCAACGAGGACGATGAGGACGGCGAGGATGAGGACGACGAGGAAGACGACGATGACGATGACGATCTGAGTGATCCTGCAGATAGTGACGAGGGCGAACAGACCATGGGTTTTGGCGACGAAACAATGGCTGACGAAGATGCAGAAGGTGAAGAAATCGAAGTGGCAGGGGAGCAAGACGACGACGACGACGACGACGACGACGAGGAGGAGGAGGAGGAGGAGGAGGAGGAGGAGGGAGAGGAGGAGGTGGAGGAGGAGGCGGAGGAGGAGGATGAAGATGCTGAAGGCGAGGAGGAAATCGGCGGTGACGGCGAGGTCGACAGCGGCGAAGGCAGCCGAGAAGATTCTCCTGACCTCACCAAGATGACACGGCGTCAACGGGCTAGATTTGAGGATGAGCCTCAAGAGTACATGAAGTTGTCTGATGGTGAGCACACGAGCATCAGTCCGCAGGTCATCGTTTCTCGTGCAGGAAAGAAGACTAACCATGCGCTGGATAGAGGTGCAAGTAAAGAAGCACTTTACAGCCGAAGAGCTATCGATGCGGCGGCAAGAAATGGCCCGCCGTCGTCGAAACCTCAGTGAGAAGCGCACTGAAGAGGTCAAGGTGAGACGATGCACTTTTTCTTGTTGCTGTTATTTTTACAAGGGAAGCATGAGCAGCTCTCTGCTAACCCTGCGCTACAGATGGAGACGATCAATAAACTACTCAAGAAGCAAGCACCAAAAATCAATCGCAAGGCCGCTGCCGCTGCCGCCCGAGCTGAGAGTCCCGACGATGAAGCAAACAAGGCCAACTCGACGTTGATTCGATGGGTCAACAACAAGAATGGAAGCAAGGTATTGGTCCCTGAGGATATTCTGGCCGGCCCGGCCGGGTCTGTATTTTCAGCAAGGAGCACGCTGTCCCATGGCAAAATGGTGGAAGAGGTTTCTTAGGGCTTCACAGAGCGTGCCATGGGAGGCATGAGCGGGGTTTGATGGTTCATCACGCACGCCAGCGGCTTCCCATTTCCGCTCGGCAGGTTTCGGTGCGGGAGGAAGAGGGCGAGCAAGGACGGGGGAGATGGTGCATGTATCATTCATCATTCATCATTCATCATTCATCATTCAGGGAGCATCCTGCCAGAGAGCCAGACGGAGTGATGCAACGCCATGCAAGAAACGTCTTCTCCATAACCCGGGTGATTCGTCCCGAAATTCCGAGACAGAAGCATGAAAAAATGACAACAAACAAAGTTCCCTTTCTTCCGAATCCACCTTTACTTCTTTGGTGAAGACGCCCACGCACACGCCCACGCCCACGCTCGCGGCAAAAAGAGAACGCGACATGCACTGCCTGGTCAAAGCTCCGCGGGCCGGGGTGGCCACCCGACTGCGGCGGCAAGAAGCTGACTTTGTTCTCACTTTGTTCTCAACGCCTTTCACATCACATTGCCGCCACATTCAGAGCCCGTCTCTTTTAGACCCAGGACATGTCGGCAGTGATAAAGGGTGCTGCGTTCGCCATGACTGGACTTGGCGCCGCCTTTTCTCTTTTCTTCCTTTCCGGGTGCCCTTTTCCTGTCCCTTTTCCGTCCCCCCCCCCCCCCCCCCCTTTTTTTTCTCTTTTTCTATTTCTTTTTCTTCTTTTTCTTTTTCTTTTTCTTTTTTTTTTTT